>APFE030271504.1:0-15567 GCA_000404065.3 Pinus taeda | reverse complement strand
CAGCATGGTGAATATCCTACACGCCATAAGAAATGTTTTAGTAATCATGAAATCAAATTTTGAAGGTTTCTTTGGAAGTTATGAGTTTAAGGTGCGCTTTGCACGGTGTACGCACCCCGCCTTCAGAGACAGGGCGTAGGTACGCATCTGGCCTGAAGGTAGGTTGCGTACCTCGACCATTTTTCCCTTAAAGAAAAAGGTCGGGGTACGCAGGTTACCCATGGGCCACCTGCGTACCTCGAGAAGCGCGCCCTAAAACCCTATTGCCTCCAAAAAATAAAACTAAAACCTAAAAATGAAATTCAAACGGATGAAATTGAAGAGGAGGATGTTGTGGATTACCTGGAGGTGACGGCGTTCGATTCCGACGGTCTGATTTTCCGCAATCCGCATGAGAAGTTTCCTGCCAAAAGCTCTTTTCTCAACCTCAACAGTAAAATGGTAAAAATGACATGGTAAAAGGTCTTTTTATAGGTTTTTTGGATGAATAAATGCTATTTTTGTTTATTTTTCACCATGGAAGGTCATTTTAATGCATTTTTGCCCATCTTAAACAGGTATGAGTAATGTTTCGCTTTTGTGCAGGACAAAGGGACTTTCAAGGAAACTTGTCACTTTTTCACAAAACAGACATCAGAGTCATCTTTTAAGCCCTTTTCTGACTCCTAAAAACTGAAAAGATTGCCGAGCGTTTCTTTTACACTCGTTAAAACGGAATTAAAAGACGGTCCCCTTATAGCCCTTTTCTGACCGTAAAAACAGGGAAAGATTGCCGGATTTTTGTCGTTTCAAATTCGATATTGGAAATAAAACGACGTGTCCTTGATCGCTTTTTACTTTTCAGGTCAAAGACACTAACTATGAAAATATCCTTGGTCGCAAGATTAAGCGGTTCTCCTAGGTATTATTTTATACTTTTTCGGGCTTAGGAGACACAACTTTACGAAAAAGTTCAATCTGGAGTCTTCTAAGTTTTTCAGACTCTCTAAATATGAAAAGCGTCGAGTTTCTCCTATACTGGACTCGTTAAGATTTCACAGTAAAGGACCTGTTCTATTACAAATAGGAACGGACCACTCCTTCTTAGGGTTTGCATCAAAAACTAAGTTGGACTCATCCGAAGGATGAGCTTACAAACAAGCATATGTTATCCTCCTCAAGCTTGTAAAAAATAAAGAGGTACTTGCCAAAAATGGTGGGGAAAAATGAGAAGAATGAGCCTATTTGATATCCTTTTGTCTCAGAAATAAAACCTTACTACCACTCTTGAACACGACACTTATTCATTCACCTGGGTTGGGAAATCCCTTGTCTCACAGTTGACCAAGATCATTTGACATCTTTAGCGGGGTTATGGGAGTCGACTTTGAGTCATTCGTTGCCAAACCATCTGTTGTGTCGTTATGTGTTCAAGAGGTCTGTAAACAAACATTCAACCGCAAAATACCTATCATTCATTGTGTCATCATTGAGTCAGTCCTTGCAACAACATTTCTTCAACTTGAACTATGATTTCGTGTTGTGGCTTGCCTGCGACGGGTCGCTTTCTATCGACATCAGCACATTATCTAGAGAGTTGACTTAGAAATCGTCAGTGCCTTGGAGTTTGCATGCATCAATGGCAGGTTTCTCGCCTTCGACGTCAGTTTCATCATTGACTTGCGATCGAAGGATTCCATGAAATGTTCGACATCGACTCATTCATTCACATCTCATGGATTTTGCTGGGTACTTTGAGAACCATTGACATTACTGGTGGTCTCTCTCACTCTTGTTAACAGTTTACATCGTTGACTGGTAATCAAGTGGTTTCTACCATGTTCGACATCGACTCATTTATTCACATGGCTAGAATCGTACCAATTCGGGAAGTAGAGATGAAGACCCTGGATCTAGTCTCCACCATCTAGGCTGCGAGGAGTTTTGTATTCATTATGTTGTAGACCAATCATAAACAGATGGCTGCGCCCATATTGTGTCTACACGAGTCTATGATTATGATGTATTATGAAATCATTCCTGTATCAGAGTAGTTAGTCCAATAGTTAAAGTTTTGATCTGAGTATGGGAATGCCTACCTCAGCGATGATATGATTTTATACATGTATTTTGTGTTGAAAATTGCAGGTTCTGACCGGGCTCTCCACAAGATGATCCTCGAAATGATAAAGTACTTCACCCTTCCTATATGACTTAACACCCTTATCTATTACAGGCTTCGTACTTTAGGGGGCAATCTGTTACACTGAAAATTGTCACCTTGACTATCTGCAGTCTATGTGGCCTCATCAATAGCCACATTGTCCTCTTTGTCAAGCCCCATACCTCTGCTCTTCATGTCAAAACTTCAAAGAGAGAGAAAGTCACTTGAAAACATGTTTATCTCTGGGTACGCAGGTTCTCTCTACCCTGCCTGCGTGTACGCACTCCAAATACATTAGACCTGCGTAGTAATACGCTCTGTATACTAAAGCTAGGGTGCGTACCCCTGTAAAGGTCAAAAGGCGCGAGTTTCATCTTAAAAAGTTACTTATGGTCACTTCTAGAGCCTTCTAGAAGAGTGTTTGACGTGTATTGAGCGGCTCCAGATGGTTCATGCATCCCTATGATAGAGGAACTTATCCCATCAAGAGAGGAGCTACCCCATCCAAAAGAGGGAGTATCCCATTGATGTTGGAACTGAATAACTTCCTCTAGAATACTATAAATACAGGCATTGGGCCAGAGGTGGGGAGGTTGAAAGCTGAACATTCCAAAGGGTAAATGCTGCTGGAATTAGGAGGACTTCCATTGTAAACTTGTGAGGAGAGATTACCATCCTTTCTTGTTGACATATTGGAAGTGGGTGAGCTTGTCAAAGTAGAGGAAATCTCTTGTTGGACCCTGGGAGGAGCTTGCACAACACCAAGGCTCAGGTTGTAATGGTTCCTTTTTTGTTTCCTTAATACAAATAAGTCCATTCTTCTCAATGATTTGTTGTTAATGAATTATTTCATGTACTCCTTGGTCTATATGATGAATATGCTTTGTTTTATGGAATATTCAGGTGTTATGTAATCGTTTGTCTTGTTAGTGTATGCAGGTCTTAAAGTGAAGGAGGAGCTCATCTGGATCAGCAAGGCTGGACTACTACAACAAGCGTTGGACTCAAGGTAAGATCGAAAAACACTTGGTTTCTCATAGAATAATGTATATTTAGAGAAGGATTGCTCTTGTTTGTTCTGTTTGTCACTAGAGAGTCTTAGACTCCTAGGGAGGTTAGGTTTGTCCGCAAAAATAACTCTTTCCGCATGACACACCTTGTAAGGTGTGGGGTGCTTCAGCCGCTTCAACCCCAGATTTTCCACCATCTCAGTGGCAACCAAGTTATCCGTACTTCCGCTGTCTATTATCAATTTGCAGCACTTTCCATGCGATTTACAGACTGTCCGGAACAGTGCTTTCCGCTGTGTTGGTTCAGCCACCTCCTTGGCTGGTTTTAACAACACTTTATTCAAAATCAAAGCTTCTCCCGTTTCCGCCATGTCTTCCACCTCCCGGGGTTGTGCTTCAGCTTCTTCAGGCTGTGCCATAAGTATTTCCCTCTGACCTGCTTGTTCAACTTCTGGACATTCAAAGGATCTGTGCCCCCATTTATGGCACCTGTAGCACTGGACACTAGTCCCTCTTCCGCGGCCATTCCCTCGTCCTCGCTGATATGACCGACCTCCTCTGGTGCTTTCTCCTTTCTCTGCTGTCCCCGAAGTTTTAGAACTGTTGCCTTCTTCGCTGTTCGCAGCAGCCCTTCCTCTGCCGTAGGACTGTCCCCGTCCTCTGCCATTCCCTCTCCCTCTTCTGTTGTTCTGTTTTCTGTTGATTTTTTCCTCAGCCTTTACAGCACTCTGAAAGGCTTCTTCAATATCCCGGGGAGAAAGAATACTGATTTCATGCAATATTTCCATCCTCAAGCCATTTACGTACCTTGCCGTTTTTTTTGGGGTATCATCCGTATAACCAGCACGTAAATTCACTCGGTAAAACTCTTCCGTGTACTCCTTGACAGTCATACCCTTTTGCCTTAAATTTTGTACTCGCCGATATAATTCCACCTGGTAGTCTTTTGGCAGAAATTTGCTCTTCAATTTTGCCACCATCCTTGACCATTTTCGTATCGGCAACTTATTCATTCGTTTTCTGTCCGCTTGGACACTGTCCCACCACAAGAGGGTGTGTCCCTTTAACTTAGTTGCAGCGAACCTAACTCTTCTATCCTCACTGACTTCCTCATTTTCGAAATATTTATCTAGTTCGCTTATCCAGTCCAACAGGACATCTGCGGACAGACTGCCATCGTAATTAGAAATCTCTGTTTTGGGTTTGCTGCTGGCCAATAGAACTGAACGCAGCAGTCTCAATTCCAGAGCTTCTTCGCCTGACCCGTCTGTAGCAGTTACCGCTTCCTCCTCACTGTCATCTCCAAGTTCCGGGTCTCTTCGCCTACCCGCCTCCACTGCTTCCAAACGAGCTGTAAGAACTCTAATCTACTCCCTCAATCCTTCATCTGCTCCCCTACGTGCACCTCTTCCACGTCCTCGTCTTGGTACTTCCATCCTCTTCTATTTCTAAAAAAAACGGCTCTGATACCACTTGATGGGGCCAACCCACGTGGTCCCGCCTTGCCTCAGCTGATGTGGATTTACGTTATTGAACTGGTTAAGATACGCGTTAATTGGAAATCGATTATTGTTTAATTGGCAATCAACTTGGCATGTACTCTCATTACTCCTCCGTTGGACCCATGTTCTCCTCGGGATCCTGGCAAACCCTACCTTGTTTTTGTTACCCGGTTCGCGCCCTTGCGGTCATTTCTATCTGCGGTGCTTGGTCTCGGTGGTTTCTGTGTTGTTTGGTTCCGCCTTTGGTTATTTGTCTGTGATGAAACCCTTTGGTTTTCCGCCTCTTCTGTGGTGATATGATGAGGGCTCAGCTATACTCTGTCGTTCCTGTGTTGGTTTGTCTGTCCGGCGCTTGGTTTCTGTGGTAAGTTATTTCGGTTCCATCATATGCTCGTTTCGTTTTTCATGGCTGTGAACACTCTCCTTTGTTTGGTTACGTGGGTACTGTCTGGTCTGGTCTTCTTGACAATTCTTTGGTTAATTTCTATGGCGTAATGGTGCTCGGTCTGCTCAGCTCGACAGCTACCCAAGTCGATGGAATTCCGGGTTCTTTCCTCTCCGACGCTTGGCTATTTTTGACAAGGTATGTCACAGTTCTATGCTGGAGTTTCTTTACCTTTATTTGCACAGAGACTAACGTTCTTCGGCCCCTCTGTGGGCAGGGGTCTCTGGTTCGGGGTTCTTTTGGCCTACTGTTCCGGCTCACTTTAAGGTATGGTCACTCTCTTACATCCATGCTCAAGGTTTTCGTTTCCAGGCTTTACGGCTTCACTTCTTATGCAAGGGTTTTATTTAAAAGAAACCCTGACCTTCCGCCTTTTGTGTCTTTTGCAGGTGTGGCCGTCCTCTGTGTCGTGGCAGTGGCATTCGTCGACTCCTTCCGGGTAGCCTTGTTCTTGTTTTGCTTTTCTGTAATGAGTCTTGGTCCTGGTCACGGGTTATGGTCGCTTGTTATGTGGAATACCTGTTTATTTGTCGTGTTTGGAATTCCTGGGCTTGTCAAACCCTTGGTCGTAACTTAGGAGGGTTTGTGGTGTCGGTTGCAACGTTGTTCGGTTGCACTATGATGAACTGTTCTATGTAATTTTTATGCTGAGAAAATACATTGTAAAATTAAGTAGAAGATAGACTCATTCGCTGCCAGTTCTGGTTGCTTACCTGGTGACTGTGTTTGTTTGGTTTGAACCCGTAGTGGGTGCTGGTCCTTTCCGCCTCTTGTTTGCTTTCTTCTCTGCCAGTTCGTAACTCTTCGAATACGGTAAAGAACTTTTGATATATGTAAATAAAAGTGAAATATTTATACAACACTGTACATACATGCTTTTGTTACTGAGGACACATATATGAATAATCTGTTTGCTTGTGCACTGAAATAAAATGAAGGAAATGTATATTTATTTTCTGTTATTCTCTTGTGTGTGCTCCGCTGCTGAACCCCACTAGGTTTGCTTGCTTGTCTTTTTATACATTGTTTCCAGGCAGTTTGGTAACTGCTGGTAGTTGCTCAATTATAGTTTTAGCAGTTACTACAGACATGACTTTCTTTGACTATTAACTAGTTTACTTAGTCTGCTCTTTATAATAGGAATTTATTGTTAACTGTCTAATGACCCTAACCTACTATTACCGTTTCTAATTAGAACCTATTACAATAATTCAGACATAATGAACAGAAACTAAAATAACAACAGTTAACAATGTAGCTGACAAAGAAAGAAAGAAAAAAAAACATAAGAACGTGACAGACTTGCTGTCCGTTTAGTGAACTATTTCTCGACCCCAATCTTTTTCAGAAACTTTGTCTGCCCTCCTTCGGTCTTCACCTTGTTGACCAGATGCTCCTGCATCAATTATTATTATTATTATTTTTTATTGTTCAATTGTCATTTGGTGTGACTTCTTCATCTTTCCATTTGTTGTTGACACTACTCAGTTGTCATTTTTTATGTCTTTCTTTGTCGACTTTCTCTTTATTGTTCATTTATATTTAAGATGGATTTAGGCTAATAATTAAGATGGATCTATGATCTTTCTTGTTCATTTCTATTTTATGTGTGTGTGTTAATGATTAATGTAACAAAAAAATCAATGGACATCATCAATAATTACTTTGTGCATACAGTAGAATCAATGCATCTAATGTAAACAATCAAATATGATTAGAAATCAAAATCTACATTGAAATCAATGCATCCTCAATTGTCATTTCCTATGCCTGTAGACTTCCTCTTTGTTGGCCATTTCTATTTATTATGGATCTAGCTCTTTCATGTTCATTTATATTTAATATGGATGTAGGTTGATGATTATTGTAACATAGAAATCAATTCACATCATCAATAATTACTTTGTGTATACATTGGAGTCAATGCATTTAATGTAAATAATCAAATTGGATTAGAAACTAACATCTACATCAAAATGAATGCACCTAGTATAATCAACGAAATAGGATTAGAAATTAACATCTATACTAAAATTAATGCATATGTTTCAATAAAAAAACAAATTACTAGTGTCAATGTAATGTAAAATCAAATTAGGATATTGCATATGCCTTTACTCTTTTAATTTGGTGAAAATGTTTAATAATGTAATATTATAATGTTATGTTCAATATTAATATACTATTATGATTATATAAAGTAAATATTTTCTATAATTAATTAATTTTGTATTATAATATTATATTAAATTAAGGCTAAGATGATAAAATATTTGTTAATTAATTCTACACTTGAAAATATTATTGTTTATGTAAGAATAATTTGTTCCTTCCTAACTCAACAAGTGAACCATAAAGTGGGGAGGTAGGAGGGGAAGGGGTCATCATTGGCCCTGAGGGAAAATTAGTTTTACAATATGCGCGGGGTTTTGGAAGAGTTTCAAATAACCATGCAAATTTTCTTGCCCTGTGGAAGGTTATGGAGCTTGCTTCTGAACGAGGAATCAAGCATTTCGTTGTCTTCGGAAACTCCTTACTTGTCATTTGCCAATTTACAAAGGTGAAGAAGACTATTGGTTGCCTCTCTCCTCCCTTATATAAATGATCCATGTCTCAAAGTCAAATTTCAAGCGGGTGAAATTATATCATATATGTAGAGATTTAAATCCAAATGCTGATGATGAGCTAGAAAAAAGAGGGGTGAGCCAAGGGATAATAGAGATTAATGCAAGGCTAAGTCTCCCTCCAGTCCCTTAAATTATTATAAATAGTTATGGCATATGGATTGTCGGGGAGTGTTTTAATATCTCCACTCCCTAGGCTTAGATCTTGTAAGGGTTCCCTGGAGGCTCACACCTTCGTATTTTATTAGACTGTTGGGACCATCTTTGGTTGGACACTCTCATTCTCTGGTCTTCTTCTTACATGTATTTTCACTTGTGACTTGTTTTGGCGAACGTGGCACCCACCTTCGACTCTGTTCTCCTTCTATTGCCTTGTCTATTTATTTCATCATGGTTTGAAGTTATTGAATATGTCCTTGGCTATGACATCTCCTTTAGAATGTCTGAAGATGCATTTAATTCCTTTGTCCTGTGTGGGTTGTAAGTCATTTCCCTTCTGTCCTAGTGATATTTTTGTAGCGATGTGGTCTCAGTGGTTCCATATTGGCTCGTTCCATGGTTTGAGGTTCAATTATATATGGTTATCCAGGGATAGTTGGTTTCACCACTTGATTTCATAGGCTCCTCTTGTCAGTAGCCAAAAATTCAAATCTGTTTATTGTGGCGCTCTGTTTCTTCCTTCACCTTGATTTGGTTGGCGTTTTCTTGCTCTCCTCCGTGCTCCCAGATCCATGCACGAGATGAATAATAGACCAGATCTTCACTGTCCCATCAGTGCATCAAATTTTATTGTTAATATGTTGGAGTCTACGCATGGTCTAGTCACCAAAAATTAATAATCTGGAAGATATGATTGAGCGGCAATGTTGCTCATCCTATTATTTGTGGAATTAAAGTTAGTGGTGCACCATACATACATGGAGGGCTCGCTGGACAAAATTAGTGAGGAAATTCGACGGCGTAGTGCATGGGTGGCGGTTCTGCAGATTTCGTCTTTCTAAGCCGAAAGAGATGTTGAGGAGGGTAATGCTGTTGGTGTTCGTGTTGGTTATTAGAGGTCTCGCCGTATCAGATACTTGGAGGAAAATAGTTGTGGTCCATGGTGAATTCTCCTCTCCCTGGAAGAGGCAGTTTCTTGGTCTGTAGTACGTTCTTCTTTCGTATGTTGTGTAATGTTGGCCTGCAAATTTTGTTTTTTGTTGGGGTCTTTCTGTAGAATTTATGGTGAACGTCTCTTGTCTTAAGAGTATAATCAATCTGGGTGATACTAAACATTTTGTTTATTCCTTTGAACACTTGCTTTTGTTTCTCACTAAAGATGTAAGGGTACTGACCCAATTTCCAATCTTTTATTAATAAGTACCCTCATCTGTTCTGTTAAAAAAAATGGAACCATAAAGTAACCTTAAAAAGTAGTAAGACATGAAAATATTAAATTACGGTTTACCCAAATATGAAAGGAGAATCATGATAATTTAAGTGGATATCGTGTAACACCTACCTTATTATTAGAAAATGATGAAAAAAAAAGGAAATTCTTGAGAAATATTTACAAACCCACTTCCATCTACTTTAATGTTCACCCTCAATTCTCATTTATATATACTACTTCATTATCTACAGCTTAATTACAAAAAAAATAATAGATGTATATGTGTATCTCAAAAAATTAAAGAGACATCTTGTCTCTGTCTTGAAATATTGTATCCTTAACGCATAGAAAGATGTATCTAGGTTTTTGAGTGCCTAGATAGTTATCTTGTTACTTGAGATTTTTATAAACAGATTGTGTAAAATATTTTGAAACATGTAAAATTTTGTCTACTAGGTTTTGAACAGACGGTCATTGGGTGTATTGTTAAGATAATCTTTAATTATAAAGACACCTCTTGAGGGTCATTGGATGTATGGTTAAGATACTCGTTACAGATACTCCTTACAGTAATTGGGTGCATTGTTAAGACACTTTTTGATGTTAAGGTTACTAGTTCAAAACCTATGGGTAGCAAAAATTATATAACTATGTTGTGATGTTACTCAATCTATAAAATTATGTTTTGAATTTTTGCTTATTATATATTAATAAATTTACAAATGGTGTATTTGGGAAATGTTAAGAAGAGACTAAATTATTAAGCTAATATGAAGTGATTTCACAAGACATAACTAATTTGGTCATAGTATAAACTTGCATGAATCCCTTCTCACTCTGAGAAAAAAGATGAAAAATAATAATTCTATGTTATAATATATGGATGGAATCTAGTACATCCTTTTGTCATGATGTATAACCTTGAATAATTATTTATATGAAAAAATCTTAATAGTTTCCATTTATATTTGAAAATATTTTAGTTTCCCAAATTACAATTAATTTATGTTTTAGATGGGTTTAGAACCTAAGAAATATTGATAATTCTAACCTAAGATAGTTTGAAATATCATTTATTTTTCTATCTATCTTCAAAGCTTCTAGATGAAAAAATTAGAAGACTTACATACAAAAGATATATTCACGAGTGATGCAAGGCAACTTAGTCCTTGACACTCAAATTACAAATTATGTTCTATGAAAAATTGCATAACCTAAATTAATAGTGGTCAATATCCAATCAAATCATATTGTTTTACTTTGGCAAGAACTAATAAATTTGAGATGTGAAGTGGATAAATTAATTGCTTGCTAACAAGGACTTGCATAAATTTTCGTGGATAGTAACCACCAGTAAGTCTACACATTTACAATTATACTCATACATAACTGTTGAGGGAGCCGTAAATAATGGTGGGAAGTAACTCATGATAAATATATTGATTTACATTTTATTTCTATCCATTTTTTTATGTAAAGACTTGCTTAAATTATGGTGAGAAATAACTGATAATCAACATGTTATTTACATAAACTATTTTCAAATATTTGATTTCAAGATGGTTTTGAAGCAAAACACAAATATACACCATTATTATAATAATAATTTACAACCCAATATGGATACAGTATAAACATAACTCTAGATTCCTGTGTGGCCACAAAAACTTCTAACCATTTTAGTTCAACCATAATTAAAAAAAAATGATTTTATGTATAATTATTTGTTCACAGAGATCTAATGTTCTTATTATAGTGGAAATCAATTGAAAAATTTGTATATGTGGCAATGCGAGCATCACTCATTTTGTTTTACAATTTAATATGTAGTTATTAATGTGGGATTTATGTAATTTTTAAAATATTTTTTATTGAGTCAATATGTAAATATTTAAATTTATTTATAAACACCATAACATCTTGCTTGTACTCAATTTTTACTAAGCCGATGTTTATATCTTACACTCATTATGAACACTACAACATTTCCTTATACTAGGCTGTAGAATAACTCTCCCTTCAAATACATAAACAAGTATAAAATTAAATTAATTTTCATTATTTTTAATAAACAAAATGTTTAGATCATTAAATTTTCAAGCCTATACTTTACTGGTTTTGGATAGACAATCATCATGTGATGTGTTAAGACACTCCTGAAGTCACCCCTTCATTTCCCCACCCCAATCAGGATAATATATTGAACATGGTAAAAATATAGTCCTACCAAGTAAAAAAAACAAATTTGTAATAAAATAATGTTAAAATTTAATTAATTATCATTATTTTTAATAAAGAATAACTATATTATTAAAATTTCAAATTTAGAAATAAAATAATAACATCATTATAATTGATTACTTAGATGCATTGGTAAAAGGTTTGATTTATTAGTTAGATGCAATGGTAATATTTCTAAGTGTAATGGTATCATATGCCCCTTAAATGTGGTTGTTATGTTCATTTAAGCAATTCAATACAATAATTAACAAAGTGCATTTCCCCCCTTTGCGCGCTCTCTATATATATATATAATTAAGTGCATTTGCTTTCTCTGTAAGATTGTTGGTATATATATATATAATATATATATATATATATATATATATATATATATATATAAACAAAGTGCGGATTTCCTACATTTCCAAATAAATAAATTAAATAAAGAGAGAGAGATTGTGTTTATTTTTAAGTTCCATAGAAATGGGAATTCACATAGTTGCTAAACTCATTTATCAAATCAATCATTATACATTTGGTTATTGGAAGTATGAATAAATAGTTATGTTTTTTTTGTGTTGGTTATGTGGCATGATAGATGATAAATGTCCCATTCTTGAGATGTATTTTTAATAGCGAGTTAAATTATATTCAATTTTTTGTTGTTTTATAAATTTGGATATATATATATATATATATATATATATATATATATATATATGTTTAATAGTTTTTTTAAAGTAAGCCAAAATTTGTAAATAAATAAAAGAAATTGTAATACATATTCTTTATAATTAGAATGAAATTAGGGGTAGAAGAATTTTGAATGTTTTTGTTTTTTGTTTTTTGTTTTTTTGTTGAAAAGGTTTATCGGGGAGTGGGTGACCTAGGTTGAAATGTTCATATAATTGGTTGGGATATCTTACTGATCTTGTAAATTTTTCTGTAATTAGATCATTCTATTCTTCAAATCTTACAACAAATCGATAAATTTGACATGCACTCCATTGTTCTCATTTCCCCACCTTTTTTGGTTCCTAAGATGTTAATCTTTACAAATCAAACAACTTGGGAGGAAGTGGTTGCATGTTATTTGTTCTAATAATATTCTTCTTTATCTTAAGAGAAATAGCTAGAGTGACCTCCAAATTCTAAATGTTTTTCTCTCTAAGAAAGAAATCAAAGGATTTTTTAAATGCTATAAAATACTATACTAAATAAAATCCTCATTAGGATGCACATGTTGAGGAATCCTCATGTAAAGTTTAATAAATCGAATATTAAATGCAAAAATTATCTTGTTCTTATCTTTGTGCATGGAGATAAACTTTTTGAACAAGGAGTTGTCCTGCTTGTAACCCCACCTTTTCATAAATCTTTGTTTGAAAAATCCCATCCATCAATGAATGAGGTAGGGAGGGAGTTCTACCATGTTCATGCATGCCCTTCAAGGGTTTACATGAGCATTTTCATTATCATATCCTCGTAATCCACCATATTCAAGTCATCCAAAAACTTCAAGAAAGCAATCAAATGATCGTCAATGGAGATCGTATTGTTTCTTGCAAATTTTGAAACACTTTCATTATTCACCAATAGGCATATCATGGGGTTGATTAATGATTTGAGCAAAATCCAATGAAGCATAAACTGTGAGAGTGAATCTGATTATACCTCCTATCATTGCACTAGTCTAACATTCAAAAAGTAGTGGATGAAGGTGTTGAAGAAAAAATTACCAATGAACTTATACCAATGGATGAACTTCTTGGTGATGCACTTATCAAAAAACTAGTAGTGGATGATGATGGTGTGACTATGTTGGAAGTAGTTGTAACAATAAAATAACTTACCATGTTTGATGGAATCATAGGCAATGTATTATCTTTATTTCAAGAATAGATGTTCTAGTTCACCAAGGCTAGGGATCACAACCTGTGAAGGAAAAAATCTTGGGTATTTTTGTGATTTATCTAGTATGACTCAATCCTACACCAATGGAATCATTAGGTGACCTAGAAATAAATAAAAAGCAGTAAAAATCAACAATGTCATTTAATATTTCTAAGGATATATGAAGTGCTTGGTAATGTCGCTATTTTTTTATCACACAATTTTATACAAGATAATTTGCCCAAGTAAAACTAACCCTTCTCATAGTCGGAAGGGCACCTCTCCATTTATATTGGTTCTTTTCTAGTCTCAAGGGGATGTCCTGAATGAATTCATGTTGCCACCTAATATATATGTGTGTGTGTGTGTTATATTCTTTCCACGACTAGCCCACATAGTTAACTGAGGGGTTAGAGGGGGGGGTGGAGCCCCCCCCTTCATTGTGCCGATTGCATAGCGAGGGGGGTCACAGGGTGTTTGAGGGGTGTAGGTAACCCCACCCTATGGGGTTCAGGGCAACGCCTCAGAAAATTTTGGTTTTGGAGCCTGTGTTAGGTTGGGCAGACCCACCTATGGTTTTGTGCATGATTTTCACACATGGTTTTGGATGCGATGGTTTTTGATCCATGTTATTGGATGCTTTGGCATGTATAAATATGTATTGTAACATTGAAAGGAACATAATGAAAAATCAAGCTAGTAGTCGTGGTTTTTGGATCCAGGGGAAAATCTCTATGTACATGTGTTTTATGTGTTATGCTCTGACTATTGTTTATTTTCTGTGTTTTATAATTCGTATGTAGGTAATTTCTATACGGGGTTAAAACCTACATTTGGCATCAGTGCTGTTTTGGCTTCAAGGGGACACCTTTGTTGCTGAGGGGTTTCACTCAGGCCTGTGGTAGACCCTATTCATTGGGATATCTATGAGATTGATTCTGTCGATGAAAGAAGATCGTGAGCAGTGGAAAGATAGAGATCGATAAATTTAATGGTCAGAGTTTTGAGTTGTGGAAACTCAAGATGGACGATCTGTTGGTGGATAAAGATCAGTGGATCACAGTAGATCCGGGTACTAAACCAACGAGAGTGTTCGATGAAGAATGGAAGAAGTTAGATCGAAAGGCAAAGAGCACAATATGATTGTGTGTCTCAAATTCAGTATTGCTGAATGTACCCGGGGAAGCTACGACTAAGGTTTTGTGGGACAAGTTAGGGGCTTTATACCAATCTAAGTCTCTGGTGAATAAACTGTTCCCAAGGAAAAAGCTGTATAACCTAAGGATGAAAGATGGAGACTTGGTGACAGAGCATCTGAACACATTTAATACTGTGGTAAGTTAGTTATTATTTGTTGATATTAAAATTTTAGATGAGGATAAGTGCATCAATTTATTGTGTTCTCTACCAGATTCGTGGGATAGTCTGGTTATTCCAATAGGTAGCAATACAACTGCCTTACAGTTTGATGAAATAGTCTCATCCTTGCTAACGGAGGAGATGAGACAAAAAAATACAGAGAGCCAGAATGGTGATGCCTTGTCTATATGAGGACGATCCCAGAACATAAACAAAAATAAGTCATCGAGTGGGAGATCTAAATCTCCAGGAAAACATGTAAAGGTGGTGTGCTGGAAATGCGGAAGGAAGGGCACTACAAAATGGACTGTAAATCTAAAGCTCATAATAAAGGAAAGGGATTTGATGATGCTCCTTCTGCAGAGGCGAAAACCACCTCAGATGAAAGTGGGAATGTGTACTTGGATTCTTCAAGTACACATGTAGATCATGAGGCATGGTTGATTGAATTAGGTGCATCCTTTCACTTCACTCCCCATAGAGAGTGGTTCTGCGAGTATGAGAAATATGATGGTGGTGATGTCTTCTTGGGGGATGGCAGGAAGGCTAGAATCATTGGTCGTGGAAAAGTAAAGTTGAAGTTGCAAGGTGGAAGGGTTAGAACACTTTCGAGTGTTTTGCATATTCCTGCATTAGCCAGAAATCTAATTTTTGTAAGCAAGTTGGATGATGCAGGTGTAAAAACAGTGTTCGAGAAGGATACCTGCAAGATGATTTGGGGGGAACTGGTATTGATGCGGGGAGTTCGAATTGGAACTCTGTACAAGCTACAAGGTAACACTGTTGTTGATGGGTGCAATAGTTTCGTGGTTCCTGAAAGTGAAGCATAAAATCTAGTGGTCTCTGGAGAAAAGACCATGTTGTGGCATCAAAGTCTTGGACATATTGGAGAGAAGGGCCTTCAAATACTTCATGGTAAAGGTATGAGTAATAGCTCTCTGGATTTTGATTTCTTTGAAAATTGTGTATATGGGAAGCAGAATCAGGTGAGTTTCC
>APFE030271497.1:26282-39726 GCA_000404065.3 Pinus taeda | reverse complement strand
TGAGACAAATGTTTTAATTAATAATTGCAATTATTTATTTTAATTTTATTTATTTATTTGTTTAATTGTAAGTCAAAGTGTTTAAATAACATAAAATAAGAGGACATTTCAACATCTCTTTCATATTGAGTTGGAGAGCACATCTAAGTGTAATAAAAAAAATTATATAGTTTTTATAATACCTTAAAACATTTTGTAAAGTTCTCTTACTCTTAAAGAAAGTATAAGTATAATGGTTTGTCATCACTTTTAATAATGACGTAGTCTAACTTATAGATGAAATGACTTTTTTCATGACATTTTTCTTGGTTAATTTTAACCATCAGAATTTTAAAAACTTGAGACTAAGTTTATAACTTGTAGAATTTGAATGTCCCATGGGTTTTTTTAGGGTGTTGAATCCATTTATTCATTTTAAACAACAAAAAATCACATTCTTTCTTGAAATTGTTTTTCTGGATTACACTGAAAAAGTTTATTTCTTCTATAAGTTAGACTACACCTTAAATAATAATTAGATTATTTTATTAAAAATAATAATTTATCATTTATTTATGATGATGATTAATAATTGAAATCGAAATTTGTTTATTGAATTTAAAAAAGATAAGAAATTACTTAAAATTATTTAAAATTTTAATTCTCTTTTAGAAAAGCATTAAAAGAAGCATTTCAAGATCATGGTTTTGGTGAGTTAAAAGGCTAGGAAAATTGGTAGTGTTATAAATATTTTGAAATTAAGATTTAATTTGAGTATCTAGACAATATAATAGATTTTTTTTTTTTTTCCATTCTCAACCTTCTTTGTAACCCAAAGGCAAACACTTTCATGCCATAATGTTTTGGGAATATACCAACACCAAATTTTTCCTTATTTTAGTAATATTTATTTTCTTCTTTACATTAGTCAAGACAAAGAGACACTTTTGTTTTCAAGATTATGGTTGATCACCTCCTTATAATATCTTAATTGCTCTTTTCCCTCTTAACTCTTTATCACACCACAATTTCTCCTTAAATTTTGATATAGTAATTTTTTTAATATTGTCTGTATTCTGTAGAATGAACTCTTTCATGATTCCCCAATGATTTAGCTAAGATTAGTAATCCTCATGTTTATCTCAATTGAACCTAAGGTGGTTTTGGCTAGAGTTTGAAGCAATTTTAGGAAGAATCTTTCTTCCATGTTGGATAACTTGTTCTTATAAATTAGGTACTATTAGAAAATCAGAAAGGCAGAAAGATTTTCTTATCTTGATAATTACTTGTGATGTATTTTTATCTTCTTTAGCTTTTCTTTAACTTCTTTATGTCTTCATTTATCTTCTTTTCATCAAGAAACTACCAAAACATAAATATATGAAGATCAAAACAACAAGGACATAGGATGAAGGCTCTCAGACAGGGAGAAACCCTCTCCTAAGGGAAAACCCAAAAGAAATATCTTTTCTTCTTCAAGAACCAAATCAAATTAGACAACTAAGACCCTTAGACAAGAACAAATCCTCCAATCCACCAAGTCAACCTCCCAAGAAGACTAGTCAAACTCTAGTCAAGTTCTGCAAAACTCAACACAATTCAACCCTTCCAAAACAAGTCAACAAGGATCTTGACCCTCTCTACAGCTTCTGAAAATTTAGCCTACAACAATGCAGACCTACAATTACCCTAGCTATCCTAGAATCTCTTACGTGTGGCAGAAAAAACAATAGAGTTTCAGTTCTTCTTGCTTGTCAAATAATCATGTCTTCTTTGTTATGGAACTTCTTCTTTTTCTTCAACATTGCACTTGTTTTTCTTCATTAGAACATCAGATCGAATCACTTGTTGGGATGTACCATAAGGTTGAATGCATTGTCTATATATATAGTCTATTGTGTGAGGTTGAATCCCTTCAATGAGGCCGACTTAATGGAAGGGCAGGCTGACTTGGCAGAGGAGAGATACATGACTACTTTACATAAAAATATTTTTCTTCTTTGGTACAAAAAGCCCAATAAGAGTCTAGAACATGATGACAAGTACCATGACTCATGACTCAACCCTAAAAACACTCAATGGGTGCTTTGACCTATTGACATAGTTAAATGAGCATGAAACCCATGCTTATAAAATATTTTTTTCTTTGATTTTTACAATTATTTTCTATTCTTTTCTTTACAAATACATAAGAATTACATCATGTCATGAGCTAAACAACAATTATGAAGATCTATACTAGTTACATTTTCAACACAAGTACTTGGTCATAACTATACTCTCAATGTGGAGGAGGATGACTTCACTGGGGAGGATAAGATAGGGTGTATTTCCTTTAATTTTGAGATTACAAATTATAGAAAGATTTTGAAACTATTTTACTTTTCTTTAAAACTATTTCGAAATACCAAATCCCCAAACTTCACATTCATATAAAATAACAAAGATTTTAATAATATCAAATATAAACATTTTTAATCACATATCTAAAGATTCATTGATCTACAATTGTCTTTTAGCAACTCAATGCTATAATTCTCATTCAACTTGCGATAAATATGAATTCTAAAATATTGGTATAAAACCCTTTATATTTCATTTATAACAATATTTTATATATCATGTATTGTTTATTTATCTTTGTTTAAATTAATTTGTTTATTTTCAAAGAATTTTTATGTTTAATATTTGAAAAACGAAATTTTAATATTTTTCAAATAATTTTAATCGAAAACTTTACAAATTTTTAATTTATTGTTTAAGAAGGAAAATTCCAATATTTTTCTCATATTCCATTTGAACATTTTTGCTTAAATAAAAATACCATTATTAAAAAATATCAGTTTTCTTTAGACTAGTGCTCAAACTATTTTCCATCACTTGAATAAATGGCCATGAAACTGTGAGCTTCATGATGCGTGAGAGTTTATTTTACATCCATAAAAAGGTCATTTTGACTATCTACCTATGAAGAGTAGATGGTATTCTTACTAAATCCCTTCTTGTGTTATACCAAGGGAAACGCTACAGCTAGTGCAAAAGCCAACCATGGTTATATGTTAATTTTTTTTCTATAAGCGATGGTTGGGATTTTGTGTTACTAAAATGTTGTGCATTTACTTATTTAATGTTTAATATATTATTTGCAACATTTAAATTCTAGCTTAAAATGGGTATAAACATTCTCCGATTTGTTATTTCATTAGTCCACTTAGCCTGGTTATTTCATTAGTTTACTTAATATTTGTGCTAATTATCTATTTGTTATGTCAATGCGTAAATCTTTGATGGGTTCCAAGTTACTAGTTTGTTCATATGGGTGGAATTTTCAATTTTTTATAGTTAATATTAAACTTTTGGTTGAAATTTTTGCATGACGTTAGCTTACTGTCGCATCCCCGACTCCCGATTTTGAGAGTTGACATCATCCTGACAAGCATAGTCTACCGTATTAAAGAAGAAGAAGCAGAGAAAAAGAAAATGCAAAATTATCAGAGTTTTGAGTCATTGTAAGGCTAGCTAAGATATAGACCAGCAAGCATGCTTGATGATAATTGAGCCAATTTCTATTGTAAGCCCAACAGACATAATTGAGTCATGTTTGAGTTATCTTGATTCATACGGTCGTAATTAACTATAACTTAATTCAAACTCGCTTGACTTGACTCAATTAACTGACTCTCCTAAATTTAGCCAACTCTAACATGCGAGAGTAATTACAATTTCTAACAGAGACTCACTTAGAGAGCAATGAAGACATGGCTTCAGTAGGTCCTCCAACATGTTTGTAGTTAATAATATTAGTGAAAACAAAGTATTGTTATGATCCACCAAAATTAAATTATTAAAAATTGGCTGAAACAATCTCTATAAAGGAACAATTGATAACCTATACACTTCACCACTTTAGTGTGATAAAAAAGTATCTTCAAGATTTGGCACTCAGATTTTAGATTGACGGCAAACACAAGCTCTGCACTAAAGTGGACATGTCATCTAGAGTTTTGAATTTTATAGACATAATGAAATTAACATGTAAAGGAAAATTCATTATATATATTAAGAGATCGCAATAAAAATGCTACCATCTCCATTGCAAGTAATCACTATCTGGCACCAAAATCCTCCATCAAGAAAAAGGCAGTTACGAGACTAATATAAGGAATAGGAATCATCCCACACCCATAGCCTGCAGAAAAATCACAGTCCCCAAATTGCACAACCTCATTGACGTTTTTCACAATTTCCAAACCTTGAACAATAAAATTCTCATTTCCTCTTTTAAAATCATGTTTCGATGTTTCATTTCTTGACTCCTTCTGCAGATGATATGAGGCGGGTCATGCAACAAATTTAGGGGAAAGAGTAGTTGTGTTCTCGTTGTACATGAAAAACCCATAACTGTTGAGAATGCCAGTGAAGTTTGAATGTTTCTCCACTGAATGCAATCTCTCGTGAATGCAAACACACCATTATGTTGTAAGAAAGGGGAGGGAGTTTGAATTACGGAGGGAGTTGAAGTTTTGAGTGTTGTTGGAGTGTGTTGAGAGTGGATGGAGCTAAACGAAGACGGTGGATGGAAAAAGCGAGCCAGGGAGCTAGTCAATATATTGCCGAGAATTTAAAAAAATCGGTTGCCAGGAAAACCAAAAGGTAGCATGAGTAGACTAAGTCTTTCTAAAATATTCATCCCGTTGAACAAGGCTTTCAGACACCGTATGATTATTATAAAGTTCAATTTTATAGGTTGTTGAACATCTAAATACGTTGTTCCTGTTTTTTAAAATATTACCAAAAGTTGAACTTGTCGTTATTATGAATCAGTGGTTAGAATTATTCCTTTATTTAAAATTTTATTTTGATAATAAAACTTTCTTAAATGGTAAATATCATCAGCGACAAAATGAAATATATATGGTTTAATGTAAAATTTAAATTTAATATAGTATGAAATATATATGGTTTAATGTAAAAGACATTTAAATTTAATATACTATTAATTGTTAATCTAGTCGTTGTTACTTTTTAGAAAATTAGTTAGAGATAATTTTTTTTAATAATGATGTAGTTGAGTAATTTTTTTTAAAGAGGTGTGATAAAGAGGCATAACCATAGATTTGCAGTTGCTCCCCAATTAAGAAGATAAAGTCTTATATATAAAATTTTACGTTGTTGCATTTCCTATTGTATAATAGGTAACCAAAGACTGCTTTAGCGAAAAGTCTAATTTGTGAACAACTTTTTCATGACAAAATTTAGTGTTGTGTCATCTAACTTTGATAATCGGCAACATAAGGGCATTTCCTATTGTATAGTAGGTAACCAGAGACTGCTTTAGCGAAAAGTCTAATTTGTGAACAACTTTTTCATGACGAAATTTAGTGCTCTGTCATCTAACTTTGATAATTGGCAGCATAAGGGCTTAAATTTCATTCAGGAACCTTGAAAATAATTTCCTTATTGAGAATTCTTAACGAAGCGTGAAAGGCTTGCGAGATCTTGTTGAGTTGAATTAAAGTTATCTTTCCATGGTTTTCAACACTTGAAAGCTCACAAACCTTTTGTCTACACACCAAGAAACAAGTGGTGTTGTGTAAAATGAAGTGGTTGAATAGTTGGTGCATCCAATGTATGGATATGCATTTGGTACACTATGCCAGTACATGTGGTACAATAATTTTTTCAAAGCCAATAATTGGTTGGTTAAGGCGATGCAATGGCCTTTCAACATTTCAAAGAGTGTAATGTGTTTGGCCTATCTAGTATATTGCTTTTGTCATATTTAAAAATTGTATTTATTTTTATTTAGTGTTAAGTGTGATAATTATAGTCTTTTTCAATTAAGATGAGGAATAGTATTTCCAATAAGTGTACTAATTATTTGATGTTTTAATATATATATATATTATTTATAGTATATATATATAATATATATATATTAATGAATATTTTTTAAAATAAAAAATGTGAGCTCTATATTAACTATTTTTTAATATACTATATTTTAAATAATAGAAATTCAGAATTGAAAAATTATGAATCAAAAAAATGGATTTTATCTGTGTATGGGTTTCAATACTTTTCTATGTGGAGCTTGGCAGAACTATCATGAACAAGTCACTCGCTCGTCCCCATGGCAAATTTTGCATGAGATTTGTGGTTTCTGTCATCCAATTTGATAATGGCTCTGACTTGGGAATTTGCCTTATGTGCACATTTGCAAACATCAAAATTAAGTGCTCCCTTTGATTGGCCACATTGCCTTTCTCAAATCCAAACATAACTTGGATCCTTTCAAGCAGATCTTTCTTTGCACCTATTTTTTTTATGATGTTTAGGCCATGGAAGGCCATGAATGTTACATATAGCTGCTACTGCAACTTCAATCTCAAGAAGTTGCATGATGGCTTGATGTGCACCAATGAGATCAAGAGGAAGAATATTATAGGGCACATACAACTCTGCTTTTTTCTCAACATCTTTACCAGAGTACATAGTCTCCGGAGCAACTTCAGTAGACTTTGTCTGGGTGGCTGCCTTCAGTACTTCAAACAGTACTGCAACAGTTTGGTATGATTTTGATAGTTGAGCTTGATCAACCTGATCAACCACATCATCAAGCACCTTAACATAGTTCTCATGGTATTGCCGATAAATGTTCTACATTTCTCTTGCACCACTTTTATGCTTCCTGCATGAAAAACTGCTTCAACATCACTTTCAATTCTTTGCAAGGGACTTGTCTTGAACTAGTGAACACGTTTGCATTTGGAGGTAGCATCTAGTCTATGAGTTTTTTCGAATGCATAGAGCTGACAGAGTTATGTGACATGAAGGCTCTCATGCTCAATCTTGTTAGTCACATGAAGAATCTCGAATATCTCGCCATGGATCCATCCTCCCCATAGTCATGTAATCAACACCGAGCGAACCCCAATCCAATACATGAAGTTCATTTTCACCTATAATTTCGTTTTTACACTTTTCAGGTGTTGCATATTTGAATTCGTCTCAGATTTGTTTGTTTATTTGAATATCATTACCTTTGTCATTATATACATATAAGTAGTTTATTAATAAAAAAATATAACTCAAAGATACAATTATTACTATAATCAAAATCATATGTAATGTTTTTGTGAATAAAACTCTTAGGTTTGATTTAATAATCCATTAGAATTACAATCATATCTAATATTGTTGTAAATACAACTCATTGCTTTGATATAATAATCCATAGATTCTAATAGAAGCGAATGACGTTATTATTTTGAATTCCAATTGCTGAGAATATTTTAACTAATGTACCTTGTACGGTATCATAAGCTAAATTTTTTTATACCCTAATATTTATATAAAATTAAATAAAATGACAATTTGATTCAAATATCTTACCTAACATGTTAGGAAAACCAGTGGAAAAAAATGTGCTTAGATGTACGTATACCATTCAATTTCAAATTCAACATTATACTCTTAAGGATCGTAATAAAAAATAAAAAATTATATATTTAGACATTTAGTAGGAGTAAAACACTACTCATTATGGATTACTAAAGGGCACCTAATGATATAGTTTTAATAAATAATAAAAAATCAATTCATAATGAGTAATGGCTATCTACGTTATCAATTGTCCGACATCTTTATCTCACCTCAATGTCGTGCCAATGGATGTAGGTTTGGGGGGAGACAATTTATTATCCAAAACGAGCCCAAAAGGGGCACACATGTATGCATTATCATTTGGAGGGTTTCGTTGGACGATATTGGGACATGATGATAGGCCTTGTCCAAGAAGAGACTGTGCGAACTAAGGGAGAATCTTCCATCCATAGAACTCCTCTCTCAAATACAAAGGTACTAGTAGAATGGGTGATTGAATCCCATACACAAGGCAACCCATGGGTTGTTTCAAACAATACATGCAAACTATCGACCTTTATTAGGACATGAAATTCTTATTGGGACCTACACTAATGGATCGGTAGCAACACCCAAAGGGTGTCCTTTCTTTAGAGCACCTTCATCACCATTTGAGAGACTTGGACCACATATTTGACATAATAGAGCAACACCTTACCATATCCCCTATGGCAGGAATAACTCCTGAAGGCTGAAAGGAACACATACATATTGTAGTCTCATATTCAAATGCCTTAGTGTAGTTAACTCATGTTGATGTTCTAAGCGTCTTATAATATAAATACTTCTAGGTAGTGTATCTTAGACAAAAATGACATTTGTATTTTGAATTTTGTAATCTCTTGTAATCTCATTGTTATGTACTTTGTGCCTGCAAGGATTGCCATTGTTCTGTGACATTTATATTTGTGTAACTTTCTTCTTAATTTAACCTCTTGCCACATTCCTTGAAGATACATTAAAAGGAAAATTTCGATTGTATTTCATTGTCCATATATTTTGCTTTATCATTGCATTCCAATTTCCCCTGCTTCTCCTTTCGGCATTTTTTTGCACCTCTCGGTGCAATTGCTAGTTAAGTTTTAATGGTTTTACTTAAAATTGTGGATGGTTGCAAAATGAATTAAAGTTTCAGTGAATGTTTTGATTATTTTGACTAAACTTTCTAAAAGTAAAAAAGACTTAGTTTAAAGTCATGTGAATGTGCATTTAAATTTTATTTAAATTTAAATTTATTTTATTAATATATCTTGTAAATTAAGTATTTGGAATGTAAATAATAATTATATTTATGGTAATTTAAATTTAACTAATAAGCACAAAAACTTAATGCATATAAAATAAAAAAGATTCTTAACCATAGATATTCATGCCACATTACCATGGATATTATTAATTCATAAATAGGCTTTGCTACAATACTATGGGCCAATATTATGGCTTATCAACATTGCATGCCCAACAACCGTAACTCATTTCAAAATCAAAGTATTTTTAAAATTCTATTTTATAACATTTTTAAAAGAAAAATGGTATAGGGAGATGTTGTATATAAATGTTTGTAAACATTTATATGTGACCTCAATTAAAAAACTAAATAAAACGGTAAAAGTAATTATGTGGAGAGACATTCTCCAACACATCAAGGAGCGCCTTAACAAAGCACCTGATCACCATTTATCTAAGACCCCGTGGACTACATAAAAATAAAACATAATACAAAACATAATAGAAAACATAAATTTAATAATTATATTTTAATTATAATTATTATATTAATAATAAATCAACCTGATCCATCTTACCTCCAGATCTACCAAAACTAAGAGGGATAAAAATCTTGAAGTTCAAGCCTCTTTTAAAGTGAAAAAGAATTTGATTCCTCTCAGCACATGGTACT
Source organism: Pinus taeda (assembly GCA_000404065.3). Lineage (NCBI taxonomy): Eukaryota > Viridiplantae > Streptophyta > Pinopsida > Pinales > Pinaceae > Pinus > Pinus taeda. The sequence continues at coordinate 30,422 of APFE030271497.1, read as the reverse complement.
ATCCAAATTAAAATAAATTAAGATAGTTAAATAATATTAAAATAAAAATATATAAACAATTAAATCTAACCAAAGATTTAAAAAAAATTAAATACAATCTTTAGTTTCATGATAATGTAACAAAATTCATAGAGTCAAATAACCCTCCTAGATGTTCAAAAGCTTTATCTTTTTTATTCAAAAAGTCATACCGATTATCTCACATTTATTATTTTTGTACCAGCAAATATGTAGTTGCTTGCAGTCTGTGCTTGATGTTTCCACCTTGAAAAGAGTTGTTATCATTTCCGATGAGTGGACGACCTTTTTTAAGTGAGGTGGATCCCATCTATTAGCAACATTGTGCACTTTTATTCTTGATATCTTGCATACTCACATACTTTAATTCATGGGAACAGATTAGCGTCTTTACAAAATAGAAGGAATTTATTTTTAATGTGTTTTTCCTTTCTTCAGTACAATCATCGTGAGATTTGTTTCTCACTTGTACATAGATGCTTTATTGCGTTACATCAATTTATCAGGGCCTACTAAAAGGATTGTTACCTATGATTGTGTATTTTTTTTGTTTTTATTATAGAGAGTGGATTTAGGTTAATCATATAGACGACTTTAGAGTTATGATTTTGCACATTTATATCTCAGTTTTTTTCGGCGCTCCTCACTTTGGAGTCCGTCATATATTTGGCATTGGCATTGCGGGGATGGTGTGTTATTTTTATTTAGATGGTTATTTTAAATTTAATTAATTTTCGATATAATTGTTTTTTGAGTTTAAATATTGTTCGTAACTTGGAGTATATCAGATGCACATCATGGGATGGTATGTAATTTTATTTAAGATGATTATTTTAAAATTTAATTAGTTTTGATATAATTATTTAGTAAATCTAAATCATTGTTCTTAATTTGAGAATAATAGTGAAATGGGTAATCATTTAGAAAGACAGTTTATATTTATGTAATTTTGTTAATTGTATATGAATACTTATGTAATTTTCTCAATTGTATATTATGGTGATGGTATGCAATTTTTTTTGGATAATTATTTCAAAATTTAATTAGTTTTTAATATAATTATCTAATAAATCTAAAACATTTTTCTTATTTTGAGAATAATAGTAAACCCATGTATTTTAGTGAAATGGATTATCATCCAGAAAGGCAGCTATATTTTATGTTATTTTCTTAATTGTATATAAATACTGATGCAATTTTCTCAATTGTATAGGAATACTTGAATAAGCTTTTTTATAGGGTCTTATTTCTTAGATATTAATATAATCTTCCTAACTTTCATTTAAGGTGAGGTGTCAATGTATATATATTAATCTAAGTTATATTTAGGTTAGTAAGTAGTATTTTTATTATGTTAGTTTAATTATGATATTGTGCATATGCATATTTTAAATAACCATGTACACATGATTTGCATTTATTTAATTTATTTAATTTGATAAATTATTATATTAGTTATATGTTTTAATAGTTTTAGGTGGTAACACATTTTAAGTGGCATACACACTTTTATTTATTTTACATGGTATTTTAAGCAGCATACCCACCTTTATTTATTTTACTGAGAGGTACATTCTACGGTTTAGAATGAGGAGAAGTGTAATTATTTTTATATTTAATCTAGAGTTTATAAGTGTTTATTTCAAGATGAAAATTAATAATTCATTAAATAAAAAATTAATAATGTTTACTATAGTAAATAAATATATGTATTTGGTTCATTTTAATTAAAAATATTATCTAAGACTTTAGTATGAGGGAGGTGTGTATTTATTCTACTTTTAAAAAATATTTCAATGCCTATATCTATACATAAGTAAAACATTCTATTGATGTGTTGTTCAAAATGAAGGACATGTGCAATTCCTTACATGTTTTAGCATGAAGTTGGTTTATCAAGAATCTAGAGGGATCAAATCTTCCAAGGTGCAAACTTTTCTTCATTTTTTACATTCTAAAAGATGTTAAAGATGTTCGCATCTCAAGAGATTTGATCCCTCTCAACTCTTGATAGATCTGGGGTTAAGATGAATCAATGTCGATATACACCTACATTACAATTAGTCTAATCTCATCTCTAAATTCCTATACATAAATATGTGTGTAACCATTAAAAGTATATATATTAGTCCATCATATTTAACATGTTCAATTTATATAGTTTAGTCATATCTTAGTTCATTTATAGTCCCAAGTAATAGCAAGCTATTTTCACAAAACAAAATTGTATTGCAAAACAAATTATATATTGCCAAAGAGACAATAAATAATTAACTTAGAACAATAATTTAATCAATTATATATATAAAGAGAATAATCCACATAAATGTATCATATATACATTTCACTTCTTCTTTCTTCTCTTTTTTTTTTTTTTTTTTTTTTTTTTTTTGTGAATCATCTTTTTCCATTAATAATAGTGTAAAAGATTTTCAATTATATTATTAGTTTTTTTTTTTTTTAATATACCCCGATGGTGGTGGATGACCTTGGTATGCGTAGCCCGATCCAATGTTGAGGGACTTGTGTGAATGATAGGAGTTGAACACAGGGGGGGATGCCAGGATACTAGCGTGGGAGACTCTAAAACCTCGAGAAGGACAGAGCTTGTTATAAACTTTGGAAATTTTCCTAGTTATTCTGCTTTTGGTTTCAGGTTATGAGCTATAGTGTGGGTGGCGAAATTAATTTGAAGTATGCACACGCCACCAACTTGTGCATGGTTGCATGTTTGGTGAATTCATCCTCTGTAATTGTGGTTAGTTGGTGCGAATTAGAGTGTAGTCCTGTTTGAAAGAGTAAGTGTGCAGTTTGGGACCCTGGGGCAAGGGTTTGCGGGTGCTTCTTCTGCAATTGGTTCATGTTGACAAGGGACATCGTTGTGCTAGTCAAACTCGTGGAGACTTGTACATGGACAGACTTGGGCTCATTAACTAAGGTTTTCGTAAGTTTCCTTTTGAGGTTCTTTGCTTGTAAGTGTTTTCTCCCTGCCCAATCATTGTTAGTGCACTACTATTATTGTTTATTGAATTTTCTTGGGAGGGACTTTGTGTTTCAGGAGCATTTCAAGCCAAGTCAACTATAGCATTAGAGCTTTGTCTGCTAGGAGGAAGGAGTTTGGTATTTGTTTAATTGCAGAGGTATGATTTGGGCGAGACCCTCTCATTTTGGTTGTGGCATTGTTGCCACTAAAGGGTGGAGGAAGTGTTGGCGGTTTGGGAAGGTGGCTTAGGATTTCGTGGGGGACAAATTAGAATTCCTCTGTCCGGTCAAAGCCCCATAATTTGTTCCTTAGTGGGACTCCTTTTTGGTGGTTTGTTGCACTGGTTGAAATATTGAGAAAACGGGGTTGGGCCCATAGGGGGATGGGGCCTCGAGGCTCGCTGAGGGGAAGGGATGGTCAGGTAGGAGTGGTAGATGTTGACGGGGTTGAGAGAGAGGAGTTGTGGGGGGGAATCAAAGCATGACCAACTCTAGTCGTTGGGCTGCGTGGAACAACCACCATCCTTAGAATCCTTGGACCTGCAGATGCAAAATGTAATGGAAGTTTTGGAGGATATGAGATAAAAGAGGCACGGTGACCACAAGGAAGTGATCACCTTTATGAATGACTTCCAACAAAACCAATGGGATATGCTTGATCACTTGGCTTCTCTATGAAGGAATTAGAGGCGCATCATCGACCACTTAGATGAGTTGGAGGCATGCCTAGCTCATGTGGAATTTCATTCCCATCATGATCCTAGTCTTCTTGTTGCTCTTGGTGCTAGAGATGCACCAAATTTTCCTCAAGCTTTGTGATGATTGTTGGTTGTCTGCTCAACCTCTCTATTTTTTGGGCTATCTGGTCTTTTTGCTTTTAGCAACTATGTAAAACTTGGCAGTTTATGCTTAGTTTTTACAATGTTGTCTTGGCCAACAAATCTGCTCAGAGTGAGGCTGAGAGAGCAAGGGATATCATGTGCATCCAATGTTTCGTTCTGAAGAATTAACAGAAATGTTTGATCAACAAAAAAATTATAATTTATTGTAATATATTATGTATAGGTGTATATATTCATTTATAAAAAGGTTAATGATTCAAGAAGCATTTGAAAAGAGTGAAAACATATTCCTTTACCG
>APFE030271497.1:0-26048 GCA_000404065.3 Pinus taeda | reverse complement strand
AAATATAAATAATTTGAAAAATAACATTATATATTAATTACTACGTACCACAAACACAAATGGTTTGTAATTGAATTCAAAATTTTCATTTTCTCAATTGGTGTAAAGTATTGAATAGACAATTTTTATAGGTTTATTTTTTAATTTACAAAAAAAAAATTAAAATATAAATTTGAAAAAAAACATGTGTTCAATTTGTCCAACTCTCATTATATCAATATATACTCTAATGACATGACATGTGTACTATAATATGCTCATTATATAAAAAAATTATCATCATTCAATATTAAATAAATAATTTTTAACTTGTTGCATTTCCCAATTAAGAAGATAAGGTCCCATATATAAAATTTTACGTTGTTGCATTTCTTGTTGTATAGTAGGCAACCAGAGACTTTTTTAGCGAAAAATATTTGCATCACTGCGCCTAATTTGTGAACAACTTTTTCATGACCAAATTTAGTGCTTTGTCATCCAACTTTGATATTGGCAGCATAAGGGCTTAAATTTCGTTTAGGAACCTTGAAAATAATTTCCTTATTGAGAATTTTTAACGAAGCGTGAAAGGCTTGCGAGATCTCGTTCGGTTGAATTAAAGTTATCTTTCCATGGTTTTCAACACTCTGGAAAGCTCACAAACCTTTTGTCTACACACCAAGAAACAAGTGGTGTTGTGTAAAATGAAGTGGCTGAATAGTTGGTGCATCCAATGTATGGATATGCATTTGGTACACTATGCCAGTACATGTGGTCAATAATTTTTTCAAAGCCAATAATTGGTTGGTTAAGGCGGTGCAATGACCTTTCAACATTTCAAAGAGTGTAATGTGTTTGGCCTATCTAGTATATTGCTTTTGTCATATTTAAAAATTGTATTTATTTTTATTTAGTGTTAAGTGTGATAATTATAGTCTTTTTCAATTAAGATGAGGAATAGCATTTCCAATAAATGTACTAATTATTTGATGTTTTAATATATATATATATATATATATATATTATATATAATATATATAATTATTTAATGAATATTTTTAAAATAAAAATTGTGAGCTCTATATAACTATTTTTTTAATATACTATATTTTAAATAATAGAAATTCAGAATTGAAAAATTATGAATGAAAAAAATGGATTTTATCTGTGTATGGGTTTCAATACTTTTCTATGTGGAGCTTGGCAGAACTATCATGAACAAGTCACTAGCTAGTCCCCATGGCAAATTTTGCATGAGATTTGTGGTTTCTGTCATCCAATTTGATAATGGCTCTGACTTGGGAATTTGCCTTATGTGCACATTTGCAAACAACGAAATTAAGTACTCCCTTTGATTGGCCACATTGCCTTTCTCAAATCCAAACATAACTTGGATCCTTTCAAGCAGATATTTCTTTGCACCTATTTTTTTATGATGTTTAGGCCATGGAAGGCCACGAATGTTACATATAGTTGCTACTGCAACTTCAATCTCAAGAAGTTGCATGATGGCTTGATGTGCACCAACGAGATCAAGAGGAAGAATATTATAAGGCAGATGCAACTCTGCTTTTTTCTCAACATCTTTACCAGAGTACATAGTCTCCTGAGAAACTTCAGTAGACTTTGTCTAGGTGGTTGCCTTCAGTACTTCAAACAGTACTGCAAGAGTTTGGTATGATTTTGATAGTTGAGCTCGATCAACCTGATCAACCACATCATCAAGCGCCTTAACATAGTTCTCATGGTATTGCCAATAAATGTTCTACATTTCTCTTGCACCACTTTTATGCTTCCTGCTTGAAAAGTTGCTTCAACATCACTTTCAATTCTTTGCAAGGGAGTTCTCTTGAACAAGTGAACACCTTTGCATTTGGATGTAGCGTCTAGTCTATGATTTTTTTCGAATGCATAGAGCCGACAGAGTTATGTGATGTGAAGGCTCTCATGCTCAATCTTGTTAGTCACATGAAGAATCTCGAATATCTCGCCATAGATCCATCCTCCCCATAGTCATGTAATCAACACCGAGCAAACCCCAGTCCAACACATGAAGTTCATTTTCACCTATAATTTCGTTTTTACACTTTTCACTTTGAATTCGTCTCAGATTTGTTTGTTTATTTGAATATCATTAGCTTTGTCATTCTATATATAATTAGTTGATTAATAAAAAAATATAACTCAAAGATATAATTATTACCATAATCAAAATCATATGTAATGTTTTTGTGAATAAAACTCTTAGGTTTGATTTAATAATCCATTAAAATTACAATCATATCTAATATTGTTGTAAATACAACTCATTGCTTTGATATAATAATCCATAGATTCTAATAGAAGCGAATGGCATTATTATTTCGAATTCCAATTGCTGAGAATATTTTAACTAATGTACCTTGTATGGTATCATAAGCTAAATTTTTTTATACCCTAATATTTATATAAAATTAAATGAAATGACAATTTGATTCAAATATCTTACCTAACATGTTAGGAAAAACAATGGAAAAAAAATGTGCTTGGATGTAAGTATATCATTCATTTCAAATTCAACACTATAATATTAAGGATAGATAATAAAAAAATTATATATTTAAGACATTTAGTAGGAGTGAAACACATTATGGATTACTAAAGGGCACCTAATGATATAGTTTTAATAAATAATAAAAAATCAATTCATAATGATTAATGGTTATCTACGCTATCAATTGTCAGACATCTTTATCTCACCTCAATGTCATGCCAATAGATGTAGGTCTGGAGGGAGGCAAATTATTATCAAGAACGAGCCCAAAAGAGGCACACATGTATGCATTATCATTTGGAGGGTTTCATTGGACGATATTGGGACATGATGATAGGCCTTGTCCAAGAAGAGACTGTGTGAACTAAGGGAGAATCTTCCATGCATAGAACTCCTTTCTCAAATACAAAGGTACTGGTAGAATGGGTGATTGAATCCTAGAGACAAGGCAACCCATGGGTTGTTTCAACCAATACATGCAAACTATCGACCTTTATTAGCACATGAAATTCTTATTTGGACCTACACTAATGGATCGGTAGCAACACCCAAAGGGTGTCCTTTCTTTAGAGCACCTTCATCACCATGTGAGAGACTTGGACCACATATTTGACATAATAGAGCAACACCTTCCCATACCTCCTATGGTAGGAATAACTCTTGAAGGGTGAAAGGAACACATACATATTTTAGTCTCAGATTCAAATGCCTTAACGTAGTTAACTCATGTTGATGTTCTAAGCGTCTTATAATATAAATACTTCTAAGCAGTGTATCTTAAACGAAAATGACATTTGTATTTTGAATTTTGTAATCTCTTGTAATCTCATTGCTAAGTACTTTGTGCCTGCAAGGATTGCCATTGTTCCGTGACATTCATATTTGTGTACCTTTCTTCTTAATATAACCTCTTGCTACATTCCTTGAAGATACATTAAAAGGAAAATTTTGATTGTATTTCATTGTCTACATATTTTGCTTCATCATTGCATTCCACTTTCCCCCGCTTCTCCTTTCGGCATTCTTTTGCACCTCTCGGTGCAATTGCTAGTTAAATTTTAATGGTTTTACTTAAAATTGTGGATGGTTGCAAAATGAATTAAAGTTTTAGTGAATATTTTGATTATTTTAACTAAACTTTATAAAAGTAAAAGGGACTTAGTTTAAAGTCATGTGAATGTGCATTTAAATTTTATTTAAATTTAAATTTAATTTATTCATATATTTTGTAAATTAAGTATTTGGAATGTTAAATAATTAAATATATTTATGATAATTTAAATTTAATTAATAAGTGCAAAAACTTAATGCTTATAAAATAAAAAAGATTATTAATCATAGATATTCATGCCACATTATCATGGATATTGTTAATTCGTAAATAGGCTTTGTTACAATACTATGAGCCAATATTATGGCTTATCAACACTGCATGCCCAAAAACCGTAACTAATTTCAAAATCAAAGTATTTTTAAAATTTTATTTTATAACATTTTTAAAAGAAAAATGGTATAGGGAGATGTTGTATATAAATGTTTGTAAACATTTATATGTGACCTCATTTAAAAAACTAAATAAAAGGGTAAAAGTAATTATGTGGAGAGACATTCTCCAACACATCAAGGAGTGCCTTAACAAAGCACCCGATCACCGTTTATCTAAGCCCCGTGGCTACATAAAAATAAAACATATACAAAACATAATATAAAAACATAAATTAATAATATATATTATAATTATAATTAATTACTTAATAATAAAATCAGCCTAGATCCATCTTAACCCAGATCTACCAAAGGCTAAGAGGGATAAAATCTCTTGAGGTTCAAACCTCTTTTAAAGTGAAAGGGATTTGATCCTCTCAGCGCTGTTACTATCCAAAATTAAAATAGATCTAGGCTAGTTTAAATAATATTAAAATATAAATATAAAAACAGTTAAATCTAACAAAGGATTTTAAAAAAATTAAATACATTTTTTGGTTTCATAATAATGTAACAAAATTTATAGAGTCAAAGAGCACAAGGACTCTTGCCACAAGGGAAACCAAGCCCTCCTAGATGTTCAAAAAGCTTGTCACACTTACAAACCAAGCTTTGTCATTTAACCATATTAACATGAAAAAAAGTCTTACAAGATTCATAAGAAAAAACTAAAAATATCTTAAGAGAAAAAAGAAACTATATGTGTGCGCTAGTTAAATCCCTCTCTGACTTTCTACTACTCTACAAAAGAGTGCTAAAGGAAAAAATAAATGCATAATTAAAAAGCATCAAGGGATAGATAACGCTCCAAGGAAGGCCTTGGAGTGGCCTCCTATTTCACAAACCCTGTTATTCTCAAGGTAAGTGTGCAACCAAGCTAGTGGAAAGAAAGAAACGGTCCTTTGTGATCATAATGGGGTTGTTATGAGAACCTTTGGAGCCCCATGAATTATGTTTATTGGCAATTCAATCCCTAAGTACTATGTTCGACCCTTGACTATTATGATGAGTCCGAAGATGCCTTTGACATAGGATTGGAACTTTCCTCAAAGAGTGAGAGTTGTTTCCTCATCCAAACAATTTATGAGTGCTCCAGGGCTATTGGTTGCACCACCATGGCCTTTGTGTTCCAATACATTTTAACGAGTCTAAACTAGCAATTGTCCCAAAAGGTACAAAGAGAGGCCGATAGGATTATTAAATTAGAATTGTTGAATTTCTCTAGAAGAGATGTTGGTTCAAGTCTAATGGATGAGCAATTTGAGCTGGCTAAACGTCTTCGAATTGTTTTTTTATTATGGTAAAATTATATTGATAATTCATTGGTTTTTCTTTCAATAGCTTCACAGGAATTTGAAGAGAAGGTATAGAATTGCTTTTTGGGATTTGATCTTAAAATCACTGATTTGTAGATATATACTCAATGAAATGTTAATTGGTTGAAACCCTGCACAAATGTTTGATATAAGAAAATAAGCCGAAAAGGTTGAAAGGCTTAATTGGCTTGTGGAAAACCTCATTTTCGTGGACTGGATTATTGTGCAATTACTTTTCTTTAGATGTTTTGTTTATATCTATATTACACTGAACACATTGAATGCCTTATTTCATTTTAGAGTAAGTTAATTACCCAAAATTAAGAAACCTCTATAAATGGCCAAGTATCTACAAAGCTTTCTAGTGACCAAGGCAAACAATGTTTCTCTACCCAACCAGATTGAATACTTAGGGAGGGAGAAGCAAGCCAATTACACAAATAAATTGCCTTTGGAAAGAATTATGCACATACATAGAGCAAAATCCAAATACTCTACCAAGAAGAAAGAAAGTTGTCCACACAAATTTGTTAAATGGATCCACTTTGTATGCTCGTTCAAAGTGAAAATAATGAAGAGTGGTTTATATGTAAGGGCAAAGAAACTGAAATGTATTTCAATAATGAAGAAATAAATCTCACGTTTCTTGTCTCATGTAATGAAAAATGGCTTTATGTAAAGAAATAAACATTAAAAATTAAGAAATCTTGATGAAAAATTAAAAAAATATAAATACTCATTTGTTTAAGTGGAATGCATTTGTAGACACGATTTGTATTGTTAAGACACTCCTAAGTGTTAAATTGTTGGTTTAATTTTCTACCTTACCATGGGAAATTGAATATTAACACAGTTGAATAATTGTTACAGATAATTTTAGATTTCCACGTCCATGTCATTTTTGGTCTGGGAGAGAGAGCATTGATAATTTGTTGCAGTGATCATATATATATAATTTAAAAACAGAGTACATAACTTCAACTGCCACTTCATTTCAGAAATATCCACATTGTAAAAGTCAACGCCTTCAAAGCACTAGATCCAGAATGCAGGTTAATGGACGCTACAAAATGTTGTTGCCACATTGTTTCCAGTGAGGATCGAACCCGAGGACCACGAATTCACTAAAAACATCTCAAATTTTTCACTAAAAACCTCCAGGATTTAGAGCTTCGAGCTTTTCCTCCTTGTCCTCGGCGTACAATCTCTCAACATATACTATTAAAAGTGGGTGGTCATAACACTCCACAAAGCGGTTTCTCAAGCCTCTTGACCCTAATCCACATCTTGCGCCCATTCTCATTGGGTTCATCGAGGTAGTACACAGTTCTTCAACTTGCACAGGTGTATTAATGTATATATTTTTCAATAGGATTGATCATCAAACATTAGTCCACCTGGCATGGTGTCTTCAGGACCTCAAAATTTTGGACCTCCGAATAATAATTTAAAACAAGTTGTATATCAATAAACTTTTCCATGTATGCATACATTCTTCATATGCGAATACAGTCTATAATGATATATGTTGTATACCCATGTCTAAAATGTCTTTAACGATATATGTTGTATACCCATGTCTAAAATGTGGAGGATATTTTTGTTTCTTATAATGCTTCTAAGCAGATCTATTATTTAACAAAACCACCGATTATTCTTCCAAGTTTTGTCACAGAGAAATAAATATATGGTGACATAAACATGGAACATTAGCTAGTAATCTATCCTCTCCCTAATTCAGAAGTCTATCCAGAGGTGATGGTTGTTTGTGCTTGCAACTCCATCAATCATGTTAGCTCTCATGGGATTAAGAACTATATTATCTTCCCAATACAAAGATTTGTGACAATCATCTTCTTTTATAGGATTCTGTTTACTAAATCTGGAAATGGCTACCCTAGATATTTTTGCAGCCACTCACTAAAGCTGGCTATTTCAAAAATTACTGCTGCAGTGAGACAACACAGTGGTTTGAGCTTCTTAACCTGGACAATCAGGCCTATCTATATATTTGATCAATATCTCAAAACAAGGTCTCAACAACCTCAGATTCTATGAACCAAGTTTCTTCAGAGTGGTGACAAGGGGATCCCCTTGAAGCCAACAATTGCTTTGATACCACAACTCTTAAACCTGGAGATCAACCTCCAGCAAATGGAGAAGAATAATTCACAGCACAAACCTATTCTACATAAATAGGGAATTCAAAACACCCATATCAAAGAAGCACACACAGAGACAAAAGAGTTTTTCTCAATGGGGACAAATGATTGTCCACCTTGTCAATCACTTTTCTTTTATAAAGAAAATACAAATGTAGAAACATTGTTGCCCCTAAAATCATGGATACAATTGGAAAACAGCTCTGATTCTAAAACACAAGAATGCAATCTGGGAAACATTGTTGCCCCTAAAATCATGGATACAATTGGAAAACAGCTCTGATTCTAAAACACAAGAATGCAATCTGCAATTTTCTTTAAACTTTCCATAAGAGAATCAGCTAAATATATAGATGATGTGACTGGAAATATCTTAAAACTTCAGGTTATTTTGTACTCTTCTCTTCAATCCCATCAGTGATTTCTTCAGCAGCTAATGGCACAGTTTTAACCTGCTAACAAAAGCAAACATTCACAAAATCACATTAGCTTCTCCCAGTTCTCCCAATCTAGTAATAAGCAGGCCAAGATGACCATAATGCCTACCAACGAATCAAGTGTTTCAACAGCACTAACCAGATCTCTGTACTTCAAGGCGTAGAACATCTCAAGATAGCGGCGTGTCTCACGTCTTTCAAGTTTTGATACATACTTCCAAAAGCCATAAACTCCAGCCAGCATCATTAGTCTCTTGGAATATATCTGCCACGTATACCTGCAAAAGATCCACTCCCAACACCAGACTGAATCATCTATACTACAAAAAATACTAGTCTAATCCTAAAGAGACTGTCACTGCTGTCCCCTCAGCAACGCAACTTACAAAATGCAATGGATAACATTTTCACTTCAATGTGAAGCAGTGGTAAAACAGACTGATAACTACCACATAACAAAACAAACTTGGTTATATGAAGGAAAGGAAGAGATAAATTAGCCATAAAATGAGACCCTAGACTTACCTTTCATAGATACGCTGTAAACCAACATTGGAGATCATGTCCTAGTAACCGAGATCTGTCTTGCACCTCTCAAAAAAGTCAGCAATGCATTCACTTGCATTATCCCCGTGGTAGGGATCAATATGAAATCCAGACACCCCATCCACAATAATTTCAGCAGGACCTCCATCACATGTTGCAAATGTAGGAAGACCGCATGTCATTGCCCCAACAACAGTAAGTCCAAAAGCTTCATATAGTGCAGGCTGAAACATAACCAAGACAACAAACATTGATATCAGTGATAGATGCGATCCATTTTTAGAGGAACGATAAATTGTAGAACCTTCACCAAGCATAATTAGCATTTGATAGGATCATAGATAAGAAATTGAAAGCCAATTGAACCTTTAGGTGAAGGATCCTAACTTGAAGACAATTAGAAGGAAAAAGCTAACCTGTACAAAGGCACCCCTTGTGTCACAGATGTAGCGGTAAAGTTCACCATTTTGCACTCTATTCTTTTGTGCACATATCCATCGGAACTGACCATTCAGGTTATACTCTTCAATAAGTGTATGCATTTTTTCAATTTCAGCCACTTCTTCTCTATCTTTGGACTTTGATGGGTCAAAATCACCAACAACCACAACAAGGTTAACTAGCTCCCTCAAGCGTTTGTTCTTTGCAAACCATTCAACCAGTCCTGTCATATTTTTCACCCGGTCGAGTCTTGCCATAGAGAAGATAATGGGTTTTTTATGGTCATTCAAGGCACACCTAAAAACATGGCAGAAGCAGTTATTTTAGCACATGCAATTTTTTTGAGTTAATCAGTTGCGAGTGAAACAACAGGTGTATTGGCGATTGCGGAAAACAGGGAGGCAAGTACAGACAATCCGCTTTTAAAGGAATACGGAGGTGCGGGAGCTGAGAGGATGCATCCACAACACAGTGAAAGAGTTTACCTTCATTGCTAGATCTCCACCCTCCACCGTCGATGAGACCACCGCCACCAAGAGAGACTGGTCTCAACCTGAGAACCCGCTCTATGGCCGACGCCAGGTGTCAGCCTGAGAACCAGGTGCCAGCGGAGCCTCGATGGTGGTTTGGTACATGCAGGAGTGAGCCTTCCGCTGCGATCTCCACCATTCATTTTATGAATCGTTGTATTGTAAAACAACTACCGCAGAACCCTCCAAATTGCCTCTTCCCATCGGATCAGGCTATGAAGCCACATGTCGGCAGATGCGATAAAAACTTGCGGGTATAAATTGCACGACAAGTGTCAGCGTGAGAATGAAAAGGACGATGAAGGTCCCTTTCAAAGGAAGGCCTATCGTCCTAAAAATTTGGTCTCTCGAGTCCGAGTATTGCCTAGGTCATGCACCCAACCCTGAGTCTTAGCCAACAACTACAATGTATCCATTCTTTCCCAAAGAATTACAATTACACCTCAATCTTATCCATGGCCTCTTTATCCTCTATTGGACACCCATAAAGAAAACTGCTACAACTGCAATCAATTTCCTATTCAAGTCGAGTTACATGTTGTGGCCTTGCCTCTCTATTGTGTGCCACACTTCTGGGTGTCACCGTTGACTTCTTCCCATTCTTATTTTGTCATATAGTCAAAGCCATGACCCTAGAACACTCAACCCTTAAGAAGCTCACGAATAATCATTTTTCCTTTGTGAGCTATCTCTATAAGAAACAAGTGAAAAAATTAATAATATTTATCTTTTAAATTTTTAAAATAATATTAAAAGGAAATACATAAATAACAATTAGCAAAGGAAAAAGTTGAAAGGATTTAAATAAAATTCTAAATATAATATTAATTTTATGTCCAATAAATATACTATATTAAAAATATTTTTACATCTAAATTTAAGGAGAAATTTTGGTGTGATGAGGATTTAAAGGGAAAAAGAAAGATATTATAAGGAGGTGATCAACCCCAATTTTGAAAAGTAAAATATTTGTTTGTCTTGAATAATCTTAAGAAGAAAATAAGCATTGCTTAAATAAGTACAAATTATCATGAGCTTTATAATGAAACTAGGCGGTCAAATCCCAAAACTTCATGGGATGGAAGATTCCATCACCTTTGTGACACTAAAACGGTTGAAGGCGAAAAGTGTTTCTTCTTAAATTGACCATATTATACTCACATTCAATATAATTTTCAAAATATTTATCACACGACCAACTTTGTTGAACTTTTTAGTTAGCAAAACTATGGTGATCTTGGAATGTTTCCCTTAATGTTTTCAAGCATAGAAATAAAATGCTAAAGAATTTTCTAGTAATCTTTAACCTTCTTAAGGTCTAATAGACCATATTGGTCTTAGCATACATTAATCATCATCATTGTCATCATCATCGTAATAATATGGTAGTTCACATTCTTGTCTATTAAAATTTAAGGTTAATTTTAATAGTTAAATTAGGGGTGATAGGTGCAACAAGGGTTTTTTTTAACCTCAGATGAAATGTAGAAATTCCTTGTAGATTCGAAATGCGAATTGTAATTTACTAGAACAATAGACTTGAATCTACTTTACCAACTGCGGAAACAATTAAATGATCGAGAAATCACAACATAAACATGAGACAAGATTCAATCACATATGCTCAAAGATTTATCTAATAGGAAAGCTTGTTGCTCAAAACCCCTTCCTATTTGTATATTACATTAGATCATGAAAATATGAGAAGATCAGGAATTGTAGTTGTTGAATGGATCTCTCCTGATGGTTTGGGATTAACTGACAGTGAGGAGCGGGAAAATAAGTGCGCGACTAGGGTTCGAGTGACAACGAGAGTTTTTCATCCATGGAGGGATGTAGAGGAGGGGGATCTTCTCCCTCCTCAAGGAGATCGTGGCCAACAAGGGCAAGAAGCCCCCAGAAAAAGTCAGAAAGTTCACGAGAGAAGGAAAGAATAACATGGAAGAGGAAGAAGAAGCGGCTAAAATAAAAGAGAATGGTAGCACTAAAGACAAGAAGGAAGATGAAAAAATAGGAAACGAAAGAGAAAAAACAAAAGGGACCTTGTAAACCCAAAGCTGAAATAACACCCAGAGTTGTTTTAAATGACCCTGCTCTGCAAGTGCACAGGGAGCACATGCAAACCTATGCAATCATCTGCCAATTCATGGGACTATGGCCCACAGAAATTTTTTACAAACATGGATCAAATACCACTGGAAACCTAAAGGGAGCATCGATTTGCACCTTGGTTCAAAGGGTTTCTTTACCGTGGTGTTCACAAGTATTGAGGATAAAGATAGAGTGTTTGAAGGAGGGCCCTACTTCTATGCAGCAGCAGGTCTCTATATGAGTCCATGGAAGATGAACTTTGTCCCGGCATGAGAAACATTCATTTCAGTCCCAGTCTGGGTAAGACTCTATTCCCTACCTCTTGATTACTCGCAACTTGAATCATTAGATGCCATAGGCAATAAAATAGGTAGGTTTGTCAAAGCTTCAGAAGCTACTAGAAGGGGAAGATATACTTCCTTTGCTAGGATATGTGTTGAGATGGATCTATCAGGAGCTCTTCCGGATGAGGTGATATTGGAAGTTTTTGATGAAGAGTGGATTCAAACGGTGGACTACGAACATATTCAGTTCAGATGTCATAGATACCATGAACATGGGCATCTTCTCAGAGACTGCCCTCTAGGTAAAATAGAGAATAAAAGCAAACCTAATACAATGAAAGACGTGGACAACTTTCACAAGGTAGTCCATAAAGGAAAAAGCGTCAAAATAGGGCAAAGGCTACAGCAAAATGAAGGACAACAGGCTAGGCGGAACCAGTTCCAAGTTCTGGAAGAGGACGAAGAAAAAACAACAAAAAATCAAGCAAATGAAGGTAGTACAGCAGAGAAGGATAAAGAAGGAAACCGCGATCAAACACAGGAAAATGATAAGCAGATAGGGATAATTTTGAGTGACACAGAACCAGAGATGGACCAGGAAATGAATCAGAGTGAAATGGAACTGGAGGAAACTGAGCTACAGGAGATTCTGGAAAGAGAACACCTGGATCTGGAAGGATTCTTAATTCACGGTACTTCTACTGGGGTAGATTCGTTACCTCAGGAGGAGCTCAATAGAATACAACAATTATATTTATGGAAAACTCAGGAAAAGAGTACGGAGGGAGCCAAAAACAGGAACAGGCTGAGTAGCGAAGGAGTGAAAACGATAAAATCTACTCCAAGTTTAGCACCCAGAAACCCAAGAAAAAAGAGAGGCAAGAAAAAGCAGAATGAGCTATTGATGAAGTGTGGAAAGTTCATGATAGATTCAGGTAAGATGAAAGATCTGACCAGCTACTCCTTCACAAATATTTAATAATGAAGTTTATTTCTTGGAATATTAAAGGACTAGGAAGTAAAAGAAAACAGAGATTGTTTAGCAATAGAATAAAACAGGCTGCTCCGGATATAATTTTTATCCAAGAAACGAAATGTTCCATTCAAAAGTTAAGGCAACTACATAGCAAATGGCTTAGTAAGTTTGAATATCTAGAAGTTAAAGCAAACAATACAGCAGGAGGTATTCTCACTCTTTGAAACCCTCAAAAAATTGACATAATTTTTTTTTCTCTACAAAGGCTAATTCTATTAACTGAAAAGTAAAATAATTTTACAAGGAGTTGAGGCCTCGGATGAAATTACCCAAGAGCACTCAACCCAGCAAAACTGCCCCAGTATAGGGAGAACCTGGGAGAACCAGTTATAGAGAACTTGAGAACAGAAGTAGAAACTAGAGATTGACTAGCATAACATAAGAAGAGACCCGAAAGCAAAACATAGATATTCCTTAGCTACCCAGAAGATCTTTGGAATGCCACTGTCCGAGAGGAATAACAACACCATCTGCCTGTAGATGTTGAACCAGAACTGCCTTCAAAATTGCCTGAAGTTGATCATATGAAACATCAGCAAGACCAAAAAGAGTGGGCAGGCCTAGGTGGCTTTATTCAGCGATGTCCTCACTTGGAGGCTCCTCCCCCAGCTGACACGTAATGCCTGTCCGCATATCATCGTTTCCTGCTTTCTCTCCCTCTGTGAGCACCGTGGGGAGATGAGTGGCATTGGAGTTACCTTCCCCGTCCACCGGAACAATGGATTCAGGAGGCAGAGTGGCGAGAGGAGCAACTCCCCTGTCGAGCATTTTTCCTGTGCGATTCTCCGGGCTTCCCTCAACCGAAATCGGCTCACTGCTCTGAGAAGGCTTGGACGCCACACAAATCACAGGTTGAAGCTAGTTTTCTTCTTCAGAGAGGATAATTGTAATATGAGCGGTGATCATTGGCCTGTTGAGATTGCTCTGAAACTTGAAGTGAGTGGTCTGAAACGCACTGTTCGGAATCGGCCTGCGAGCAGGGCTGAGAGGAGGTGAATCCACCGGAGAGGAGGGGATATTAATGGGATGCAGGGCAGGGTCCATCGAACAGCTAGCCTTCGAACGCCTCCGGCTACCACAGCGCGCCCCAGAGCCACTCCTCATACTCTGGCGAACCATGATGAGATGAGGAAGGGGAGGCACAGTACGACCAGGGGCAGTGTCGGCAGGGCAATAAGACCGCGCAGGGAACCACTTCAGTCGCACACAACAGGCCTGAGAGAACGTAGAGGGTAGCAAAAATTGAACCTTAGGGCAAAAAGAGATCTTAACGCTAATTGCAGAGACTATCCTGCGGTCCAGACCCTTAGCATAACAAGACCTCAGACAGGAGGACGGGGTGAAGGCAGGAAGCTTGCCTCTATGACCGGAGACCCATTTTCTGCCAAGACCCGCAGCAAGCCTGAGCCTGGAGCATGAAGGCTGAGCACAAATTGTGGTAAGGATAAACCAGAGTGCCATAATTATAACGACCATTGCTTCTCCTTGGACAACGCAAGCCATTAAAACATAAATCTTACCAAATCTACCTTTCTTAAGGTTATCCGTCTTGCGCCAGATGAAGTCCTGGGATGCCACACTGGTTTGCAGCTGGCAGTACCACGACTATCCTTTAATCATTAAGGGCATTAGATATCATTAATTTCACCCGCATCCAGGTAAAAAATTGACATAATTGATGCAGAGGTAGCAAGGAATTATTTATCAGTAGTGATTCACCCTGTAGGGGACAGAAGCACCTATCTAGTCATGAATGTGTATGGCCCTCAAAGGATAGAGGAGAAACTCAGGCTGACAGATTCCCTCGAGTATCTCAAGGAGAGACATGCAGAAATACCCTGGATCTTGGGAGGGGATTTCAATATGATAAAATCTCTTTCTGAAAAAAAAGGTGGAACTAGAGCACTAAGTAAAGATTCTTTGGCATTTCAAATCTTTACAGACAATATGAAATTAGTGGATGTGGAAACAAACAATGGCCTCTTCACTTGGAATAACAAGAGAGGAGGGGAGTCTCAGGTAGCATCCAAGTTGGACAGATTCATTATCTCAGAGAATCTAATGCTATTAGATAAGGAAATAATAGCAAGTGTTCTTCCCGTTGGAGGCTCAAACCACTGGCCAATTCAAATGGAGATCCATGGTATAGGTACCCCCTGGAACAGACCTTTTAGATTTGAGAATATTTGGCTTTCACACCCAGATTTCATCAGTAATATTGAAAAATGGTGGGTAGAGGATCTTCAGACCCAGGGAACTAGAATGTTCATGCTTCATAAAAGATTAAAGCACATAAAATGAGGTTCAAAGATTGGAATAAGAAAGATTTTGGAAATATTTTTGCAGAAAAGAAATCAGTCGAAAACAAAATGCAGAAACTCAACCAAGCTATGATCACAAAAGGTTTTGATAAAGACAAAAATTATCTAGTGGAGAAACGTCATCAAGACTAGGAAAACTTATGTAAACAAGAGGAGATATTCTGGAGACAAAAATCTAGAGTCTAATAGCTAAAAGAGGGAGAGCTTAATACAAGATTTTTCCACAGAGCCACCATGGTGAATAGAGCACACAACAAGATTGCCTCAATAAAAAAGGAGGATGGGCAACGCTTGCAATCCCATGAAGAAATAGAAGTGGTGCTATTTCAACACTTCCGAGAAATAGCCCAGGAAAGTAATCTAGAAAGAGAACATCACATCAAGGACTTAATAAAGCATATACCTAAGCTAGTGTCTAGAGAGGACAACTACAACCTCAACGGACCAGTGACTGAAGAAGAGGTCAATGAAGTTCTCAATGACATGCAGAATGGCAAAGCACCTAGCCCGGATGGCTTCAATGTAGATTTCTTTAAAGCTTGTTGGAATATTGTAAAAGAGGATATTTTGAATGTTGTGGAAGACTCCAGGATTAACAGAACCATCTTGAGAGCTCTCAATACCTCCTTCATCTCCCTGATCCCCAAACAAGAAAATGCTCAAACACCAAATAGGTATATACCCATAGCTCTTTGTAATGTGGTTTATAAGATATTATCCAAGGTTGTGGCCAACAGACTTAAACCTATGCTTCCTTCTCTAATTTCGGGGGAACAATCAAGATATGTTGAAGGCAGACAAATTTTGGACAACATTATTCAAGCTCATGAGGTAGTTCACTCATTAAACAGCACAAGGAGAGCTGGTATCATCTTGCAACTAGATACAACAAAATCTTATGACAAAGTGAACTGGACCTATATCAGCAAAGTGCTAAAGGCGTTTGGTTTTAATCACAATTGGGTGAGATGGGTCATGGCCTTGGTTACCTCTTCCAGCTTTTCTATATTGGTTAATGGCTCTCCTTCTGAGATTTTTCTTCCTTCAAGAGGGTTGAGGTAGGGGGATCCGCTTTCCCCCTTCCTATTCATACTCATGATGGAAGGTCTTGGCTGATCTATCAAGCATGCCAGAGTTATGGGCAAAATTCAAGGTCTTCCTCTGAAGGAGAATGGTCAGGCTTTGACACATCAACAATTTGTGGATGATACCATGTTACAAGGTATCCCCACAGTCAAAGAGGCTCGGGCGTACAAACAAATTCTGAATGATTTTGCCATGGATTCAGGTATGGAAGTTAACCTCTCCAAATCCAATTTTTTTTCTTTAATACTCATATTTCTATTCAGAAAAATATCTCTAGAATTCTTGGCTTTCAGAGGGATTCCCTCCCTTCAAAGTATTTAGGAGTTCCTCTCACGGTGAAACCCTTGCAAAAGAGCATTTGGGAACCGCTGATCAACAAAATGCAGGATAAAGTCAGTAATTGGATGAACAGATCCTTAAATATGGCAGGTAGACTCGTGCTGACAAAGGCGGTGCTCCAATCAATTCCAATTTTCATGCTATCAGCACTACCGGCCCCTAAAGGAGTTTTGCAGCAATTCAGAAACATCCAAAGAGATTTTCTCTGGGGTAGGGAGGAAGCTAGAAAGAAGTGGGCCTTGGTCTCTTGGGAAAAGATCTGTAAACCCAAGAATCATGGGGGCCTTGGCTTAGATGACCAGGAGATCCTAAGTAAGGTTCTAGGGACCAAACTATGGTGGAGGTGGGTTAAAAATCCCAAGGCCCATTGGGCAAGCATATGGAAAGAAAAATATGCTAGCTCTTGGAATCACACTGATCTCATAAGGATGTCTAGTTACATAAAAGGCTCGGCCATCTGGAATAAAGCTTGGGAAAACAAAGTTTTAGTGCAACAAAACAACTTCTGGGAAATCAGAGAAGGATACCTTGCTCTTTTCTGGGAGGACAAATGGCAACAAGAACTGAAGCTGTTAAAAGAGGATTTTTGGAACCTTAAACATGAAACTGACACCCAAGGTTTGACTAGAGTGAAGGATTTTTGGGATGATACCCACAATATTGGAAAATGGAGGATATGGAAGGATATAGATTGCAGGAATGACAGAATGTTGAATACAAAAGCAGAGGCTCTCGGAAAAATGTTTGAACAAAGGATGATCTTGGTGTCTGAAGGGCAGGACCAACTCAGACGGGGAAACAACACTAAAGGCATCTTCAATATTAAGGAAGCAAAAAGTGTTCTCCTTGAGCTAGTATCCCAGGCTCCGAACAGAATCTGGCTAAACCTCTAGAGGCATCAAGGTTGGATGAAGATCAAACTCTTCATGTGGTTGGTTCTTTAAAGGAAAATTTTGACTTGGGACAACATTAGAAAGAGAGGCATACTAGGACCTTCCATATGCCAGCTTTGTGAAGCCCAAGAGGAAACTATGGAACATCTTCTCAATAGCTGTAATTTCACTTCCAGACTATGGGATGCTTTTTCCAATATCTTTCAACAGTTTGACAGGGACAAGGAGAGTATTACTAACACCCTTAACAGATGGAGGAGAAATTTTTCGGATAATGAAGTTCTAAACCTTGCTTGGGCCCTCATGCCAGGTTTTATTATTTGCAATATATGGAAAGAAAGTAATAAGAGAATCTTTAAAAATGAAAAGAATCCCGCTCCTCGCCTGTTTGATTAGATCTTAAAACAGATCAAGGAGACTGTCAGCTCAGTAGTCAGGAACCTTCCCAAAAATCCTCCCACATGAGTATATTTGAGAACTCTCAAGCTATTAGGATTGTAGGGGATCATCCCCTTAAGCCAGAATAGAACAACAAGAAAAAGGGAGTCTAAAAAGGAGTACTGGCAACCTCCTCCAAGAGGTTTTTTTAAATACAACATAGATGGAACCTCTAAAGGCAACCCCGGTATAGCTAGCTTTGGGGGGGTTCTGCGGGATGAAGCAGGTAACATCCTCTCTCTCTTCCATTGTCATTTAGGAAGAGCCACCAATAATGGTGGATTTAATGGCTATGGAGCAATGCTTAGATTTGTTGAAGCAGGAAAACTACCATAACTTAATCATTGAAGCTGACTCTGAGTTAGTTATTAACTCGGTTAAAAAAATCAATTGCGGTTCAGAGCCGAAGAAAGTCTCTTAGCACTGGAAGTTAACCGGGTTTTTTAGAGAATTCAGGGTCACTTTCAGGGGCTTCTCTCAGTCAGGTTCAATCATGTGCGCAAAAAGGCCAACAAACTAGCGGATTTCTTGGCCAACCAAGGAGTTAGTTGCAAGGAAAGCAGAGTTGTGATAGGGTGGCAAGCAATGCGACATGACAATCTGAAAACTCTTAGTCTCAATCTTGCGGAAGAGGACAAAAAAGTGTTTTGGGATAAAACTGAAAAGGAAAGGTCTCAATGAGCAATTCTCAATTGGATCCCCTCAATTTGGTCAAACATGTAGGTGAACAGTAAATTAAGGTAGGCTTTAGAAGAACTGATAATTCCAACTTCAGGATTCAGCGGCATTGGCCAAGCAACTTGCTTTGTTCCATAAAGAGCAGCGAAAATCCTGGTTGCAGATACTTCAATCATGAAATGGAGGAGTGGAACGGTGGGCTCAACATTCCAGAGGTAATGGAAGGTGCTCGAGAGCATAATGGCAACTACTTTTTCCACAGTTCCACCTTGTGGAAGGATAAACCGCTTCTTGAGCAATTACCTAGTGATCGCACCACTCTCAATCGTAAGGTGGTTTCTGTCTATCGGAAATAATGCCATACACCTAACAACACGTGGATGAGGGAGAGGGATGTAAACCGCCCTCATCGCATGGTAAAGCTCGGGCATATCTATGGGACGATAATGTTCTTGTCCATTGGATGCCGAGGCGCTAATCAACGGTCAGATATTATCGTGCTTTTTGGTTGGGGTGGAATGTTATCTAGTGTGCGGCTTCTCAATAAAGTTAAGTTTTGGTGGGTTGGAATTCCGGCTTTTGGGGCCAAGCGATGTGTTTTGGGCTGTCAGATTTACAAGCAGGGTTCAACGTTATGGTTAGACCGTGCAATTGTGGTTTTCTTATCTATGTGAAGCGGATTTCTCCTCCACTGTAGGGTCCAACAGTGACTGGGTAGTCACAGTTATCTCGGTTGGTTTAGGGGGTCTCAGTTTAAGGTTGGGGGCCTTGCCTCTGGCGGTGAGCAACCTTGTTCTTAGTCCACTCTATCTAGTGGACAACTGTAAATTTTGTAAATTATTTTTCGATTAATAGATATGGGAGGAACGTCTCTTGCCTTAACAAAAAAAAAAATATGAGAAGATTTACAATGCTTGTTCAACTTGAACAATCTCTGCAAAAGTATGATCTATCTCACTACCTTTCAAGCTGTCTGTGACCAATACTTAGCCAATTCTGCTGCATGCCAAGCTCTTATTTCCTTGCATTGTTTCTCAAGGAATTAGCCCCCTATTAGATAGGAAATTCCTCATCCAGAAATGTGCAATCCCTATAGGTCCTTCTAAGACTACATTCACCACATGTACAACTTGGATAATTATACAACTGATAGGGCACTCCCCTTGAAATCCAATCTCAACTGGGTAACTCGAATTTCATGCATACATGAGTTAATTATGGTTGATTTACCAGTTAACTAGTTAAACACATGAAGCGGCACCCCACTTGCTAGACCTCCTACTAGTTCCTCCAACAATTAGAACTAGTTTAACTGAAATTAACTCATTTTAGCTAAATTAAACTATTATAACTAAAATGAAACTCAACCTAGACTCCTAAAATTTAGGAATCATTGTTCACAACTCAAGTTAATCCCAACTCAAATTAACTAAGCTAACTAAGCGATAACAACATAATTAACTCATTCAAGTTGTCTTTTGATGTGGAATTACAATTTTCTCCTAAAATTAAATCAGGATTTTCTTGTTGCCATTTTTCAAGAGGGACAACAATATTCTCGTATGCTTTGGAGTCTTGGCTTGGCTACCAATAATTAGATAGAAACATACTCTTTCCTTCAAGAGACAAACTTAGTATAAGTATTAAAAAATTTACCATAATAAGATATTTAAAGAAAACAATCAGACACCTTCATGAATGAACTTCTCTTTAAGATTCCAAATTGGTTCAATTATTTATCAAATTGAGTTGGTTTGTGTTTAATCCCCTTTATGGACTTCTTCCATTTGTTGCATGGTGACAATACCTAAGTAAACTTCTTTTCTAATAAAGTTATAAAAGGGAAAGAGGTGATATTTTAATTAACTCTAAGCTTTACTACCAATCTATACTTTGATGCCTTCCATGTTGGAGTGGGTGAAATCAGTACTAACACATGACACGAAAATACATGCGGATTTATCATATGGCTCAACAAAAGCCAACTACCAAAATAAGGCATGTGCACTCATTTGATGAGCTTGTGGTGGGATGTTATCTACAACAAAGGAGCAACCATTCCATTATGTCTTCTCCATAGTGGATGGGAGCCTTCCTTTGTCATTTGAAAACTGTATGTTCTCACCAATGGCTTATTATGCAATTTTGGAAATGTGAGGATCTCTCTAGCATCATGAAGAATTAATTAAAGAATTACAAGACATTATGTAGCATCTCCAAGTCTAAATTGATGCTTTGGTAGTTCAAAATGTAGTGATCGTTCACATTTTGATACAATAGCTATAGATCCTCCAAGTTGAGGTTGAGAACATGCTTCTTCATTGTAAATTGGATTTTCAGTCTTTCTTGAAGGTTAGATTACTTTATGGAATCCAACTCTAGAAAATCCTTAAAACATTACAACTCCTAATGAGAGAAAACTGATCTGCAAAAGACACAAGGTTTTTCTACTTAAAAAATTTCAGAAAGAAAACAATGAATAAAAACATAATCACACATAGAACACAAAATTTATCTGGGGAACCCAACTGGGAAAAACCCCTCTTTCTTGTGTTATCAACTGAGTAATATGATCTATTACAAAGAATTTTCTTCAAGCCTTAAGCCCCTGCAATACTGATAAAATCCTCTCAAGTTTTTTCCAACACTTACGCAAATAAGCCTGTTAAGAGCTCTTATTTCCTGGCGCAAATTTTCCCCTAAAAAATAGGAATTTATCATATTTCCTTGCGCAATTCCAAATAGAAATGCTATGCTCACTTCTCAAGCCTCTCCACAAAAACATGTGTACAATGAATAAATACAATTTGTGCCTTCATTCTCAATAGGGAACTCAAATTGCATGACCTACTAGAGCTAAATTTCGCAGCCATTATAGTTAAATTAGAGTAAGTTGAGTTAACACAATGTCAAACTACTTAACTAAACTTAAGTCTATCTCCATTCTAGAACTAGAGATCAGTTAACTCACAAACACTAGAGTTTAACACCATTAGATAGCTAATTTTAGCCATAAACTAATACACAATTCACTGAAAGAAATCTAACTCGAATTAATTAACAATAAATTAGGGATAGGCCACATCGCACATGTTAGCAGACAACTAACTTGAATTTCTATGACATTGAATTTGAATTTTGTTCTTTGACTAAGGCACAAGTCAAAGAAGCCATTCCTTGCTACATTTTCAACACTCCATGCTAGTGAGGAAGGGCTTCTCGGAAGAACCTCGTCCACCTGGATCTGTCTTTAGCTCTACCAAGTTCTTTGTTGCTGCAGTTGCTCCCTCTGGACTAGAAAGAGCCATGTACCCTGTGTATTTGGTTGTCTTCTTCTTGTTGTTGGGAGATCAACTCTCTTCTACGCTCCCTTAATCAAATTGATCCAATTGGATATTGGTGGCCACGCACCTATTCCATCTAGACCTCCAATCAGTTTCATCTGTTTCCTTGATTATAGTAGCATTTACTATTTTTAATAGCTTTTCGGGTCCTAAACTTCTAGAATTGTTTTGACCCCTCAAACGATGCTTTTTTGAGGTCCGCAGTAGGCCTGTAGCCATAGGAAGTGGCTTGTGGCTTGTAGCCATAGGCAGGGGCCTACAGTAAATCCTGTAGTACTCGGAGAGATCTTTCCAATGAGGTATTGCACACGCCAAACAAAGATCATATGACCAAGTTACGACACTGGGAAGTTGGCTTCCTAACTAACCCCAACAGGGCCCACAAACTCTTGGTGTTCCATCTCTTAGGGTTGGGTTTTAGTTTTTTATGGTTTTCCCTTGTTGTTAAATAATAAAAAGGCCCTTGAGCCTCATTGTAACACATTTCTGAGGCATGTAGCTGCCACATCTCTTCTTACAGACAAGCTACAATTGCCCGAGCTAGTTTATTTCCATTTTGTTTGTAAGCATATTCCAATTCTTTGATATTAATGAAAGGAAGTTTTGTTTCTGCTGCATCTAGGATTTTATGTTTGTATCTGTATTTTGATGTGTTCTTGTATAAGTCTAGATCACAAATCCTCTACCCACTTGGATCGTACTCTCCCTATATTGAATGTCTCTGACTGAGTGGTTGCCTCAACTCGCCTTGGGCTATGGTCCTCATAATCATCCTATTGGTCACCCTAACTACCTACTATCTTACACTAAAACTGAGATACTAGTTGAGGCTCGATCTTAAGATCTCTATCATGCTCTTGCTCAACCACCACATCTCTACTATGGGAACTCTCTCCCTTGTTGCTTAAGGTTGCACATGCATAAACCTCCAATTTGTAGAGGTTCTCGATCCTGACCCTAATCTGCTTGACTTGTCCTGAAGCAAAATGATTTAGGTAGACCTTCCCTTTGTTGAATACAACATCATACCCTTTGTCTTCAATGGTTGCTACTGAGACAAGGTTTATCTTCAATCTTGGAACACACATCACATTCTTTAGATGGTATAGGGAACCAAACTCCATCTTAAAGCTCATTGTACCAACTCCTTTGGTTAAGTATTTTCCATCATCAGCAAGCTCGATATGGAATAGCATGTTTTTCTCCTCCAAACAACTAAAGATATCTTTGTTTACTGCCATGTGGAATGAAGCCCCTGAGCCAATGTACCACACATTACCTTGTACTGAGCTTACCATGCAAGCTATCAAGGAGAAATCCAATTCGAACTGAGAATAGTGTGTTTATCCTCCTGTTGTTGTTGCAACATGCTTGCTGGATTTCTTGTTTGGACATTTTGTAGCATAATGTCCAAACTCATGACAATGAAAACACATGAACTTGCTAAGATCCTTCTTTTCCTTACCTCCATTATGATGAGACTTGGTTTTGCCTTGGGCCTTCTCACCCTTGGATTTCTTCCCTTTGCCAGCTAAAGAAAATTTCTCCTCATCTTCTATCACAAATGAGACTCCATCCCTTGTGATCCTCCTTATCTCTTCATGCACAAGATATAACCACATCTCTCACAATCAAGGAGCTTATATCTGACATTCACTTCATCCTAGAAGCTATGCCAAGATTTGTGAAGCCCAAGTAGAGAAAGGCTCACAAGCTGTGCGAGTGGAATTGTCTCTGCAACACCTCCAAGTTCATCCCTCACTTGAGAAAACCTAGATAAATATGTAACAATGGGCTCATCCTTTCCCATTAGAAAGTTCATCAATTTGTTCTTCAAAGTAAGTTTTTTGACATCACTATTGCTTTCAAACAAATCAGTAAGGGCCTTCCACATCTAGAATGTAGTCTCCTTCCCATATAAATTTGGAACAATATGGTCTCTAACTCCTTCTAAGGTCATGCTCCTAGCTTTGGCAGTGTCCTTCCTCCATTGGGTCAGTTGTTGTGCATCTGATGTAGGAGGTTTAGGAATATTGGTCTTGATGTATTCCAATACCTCATTATCATCTAACACAACCTCCATTTTTTCCTTCCATACACAAAAATTCGAAGCCCCTTCTAGGGCATGCTCTGTCCTCAAACCATAGGATGACATGATTCATGCACTTGTAAAATTCCTCTACTATCTAATCTTCTCTTCAATGCGCTTTGAATCTGATCAAAGAACTCAGTTTCTATCTTGTTTTCAACTTTGATACCATGTAGAAAATATTTGAAACCTTACAACTACGAATGAGAGCATATTGATCTAGAAAAGACACAATATTTCTCTACCTAAAATTTCGCAGAAAGAAAAAAATGAATAAAAACACAATCACACATAGAACACAAAATTTATCAAAAAAACACAACTCCAAAAAACCCCTCTTACTCATATTATCAAGTGAGCAATTTGATCTACTCCAAATTCATAGCTTTACACCCCACACTCTCTCGGATGTTATTAAACATTCTGATCTCACCGTAAAATATGCAGCCGATTAGTCCGATTCCACAGACTAGGACTATGAAAATATAAAAGAAAAAAGTTGTAGACTTCGCCAAGAAAAATATAATTATTAAAAAGAATGAGGACTCTTATTCACAGGTAACTATAAAATATTTTTACAGAATCTTTGCGGGGCCTTTTTGTCTTACTTTGTCCAGTCGCTCACCCAAATCTGGATGTCTCTGATTTTAGTGCCATCAACAGCAATGTGAACCTGTGGAACAAACCCCTAAAATTGTGATGGTCAAGAACACGCACATTTTTGGTGTTTCAAATCTCCGGCTCGACACTTTCAATTAGAGAAAGACAAGCCAATCAGAAAAGTCCAAACGCCATTAATGTCCTCCGACACACCGACAGATCAGAGCGCTGCCTGTCAAAATGGGCAAAGATCTTAATTTTCACTATTTACAAAAAGCTCAGCCCTGGACTGGGAACATTAATAATCATAAGAAAATGTATCTACAGCAGGTAGACAGATCCCTCTGAGACGAGGCACAGCGAAAACAGCAGGCCCCTTTCATCATATGACTATCATCCCTTTATTTCGGCAACTTCCACTTGTTGTTGCAGTACTTCTGCTGCTCTGTGTAATCATCAGTACAGTATCCTTCGCCTGTCGCCCCCTCAAATTGATGGATGTTCTTTCTCTTCTCGTCGTTACCCATTAATCTAATTCATTGCATCCTCTTTTGGGGATCCACACGCCCTCTAACTGTTACCTTTTTCTGCGTCACATCCACCACATAGTCCAACAAATCTGCCCATCAGCATGCCACAAACAACTTCAGAAAATTGGGGGAAACAAAAAACAGAGCAGGTATTCTCAAATAAATAAAAATCCAAGGTTGTTTATCACATTTGTGATGGTATTCTTAATTGATCAATAGTCTTAAACTAAATTAGTGCATCTCATTCAAAGAAATCTTTAACAGTGAAACTAACTAAAAACCAAAATCCATTGACGGCGACAATTCAACGAACATGTCCAATAGAACACTAAATAGTTTTCATTGCCATTACGCAAATTCATTGATAACAGATCTCATGAAGAAACATAGAGTCAATTTTGTTTAGCACTTTGGAGACTTTGTCACGACACTCTTGACATCATCTGTGCTAGGTGGATGTTTGGGGCCACGTTGCGCTTAAGGAGAGGGAGGGGAAGCGCATAGCGTATCGTTGTGAAAGATTCGCTGAGACATTGGATAGTACTATGCAAAAAAAAGAGCCCCCACCTCCAGAAATGACCAATGTGCATGGGAAGTCCATCTAGACTAAAATGTCTCATAGGCGAGGACAACATTGCATTCTCCCCTAACATCTGTTATATATCCACTCAATCAAATATTAAATTAGACCTGGAAGGATGTGCCTCTAACATTAAAGAGTGGTTATGTTCCATATAAACTCATGCAAAAGAAGTTAAGGATTATTATTGTCTTGGTCAGGTGCGTTGCCACTTCCCCTCTCCTTACTACCTAGTGGAATGGCAACAATGTGTTCCGCTTCAAACACCTCATTCGAAGATGATAATGCATATAGTTACATATGTATGAGG
>APFE030271489.1:129357-148393 GCA_000404065.3 Pinus taeda | reverse complement strand
TTTATGTTTTGTTATTTTTTAAACATTTTTTTGTTTTGTGTTTTTTCATTTTTATAATTTTATATTTTATTTTATGCTTTCATTATTCTATTGAAATTTTAATGTTTTTCGAGGTCACGATTAAATCTTTTATGCCATTATTTCGAAATGTTGAAATTTCACCCTTGAAAAAAAAAATGTTGTCCCAGCGTGAATAATTTTCGTTTTCAAGGTGTTTTTTGCACAAAATTTACCATTGAAAAAAAAAATATTATTCGAACATCAACACTTCTCATTTTGACGGTGTGTTTTGGACAATTTTTGCACAAAAAATTGGTTTTCACTGCCATGTTGAAAGTTTACCCTGGAAATAACCAAAAAAAAAGGAAGAAAAGTGTTATTCTAGCATCAACACTTTTAGTTTTTAGTACAGTTTTTGATGTTTTTACAGGGTTTTTGGCCAGAGTTCCCGTTTTGAGTTTATAGTACCCGTTTCAAAATTTACATTGTTATATGTCATAGTTACTACTTTTAATCAATTTGCATTCTTACCTTTTCGATGAAAATCACAGCTAAACAAACTTTGGAAACTTCTTATGAATGCACATTCATTTGTGTCATCCCTTTTAGCAAGAATGAGAAAATACCGAAACTTGTTATTAGAAAAAGAGCTTGCTAAGTAAGATGCTTCTAGGCAATGATAGATTGGATCGTGAAACTTGAAACAATTTTCTTAAAATTTCTGAAATCTCTAAAAAGATAAATTTGCAATTAAAAGCATGATATCAAAATGAGAATATTGCGAGACATACTTGATCTAATTATATTTACGCCGTAAGGCGTTTCCCTCTGAAATCAACTCTCCTCTCTGCCTACCTGTCATCCTTCTAAACCACACGATTATATGTTAGACGATTGAAACAACGTCAGCCGTTGATTCAAAGGTGATTGAGATCATTGAAGATGGCGATGAAGATGGCGATTGAGATCATTGAAGATGGCGTTTTGGGAAATTGGAAGAATGAAAGATTAAGAAGACACTACTTACCTTCATTTGCATCTGCAGTGGGATCCCCCTCCTTGTCAAACACAAGCCCACCACAGTTAATTCGTTCGTATCATTCATGGATGGTTGTCAGAGAAGAAACAGCCATACAATCCACAGCTTCCAGCCTATTCAATGGCGTGCATGTTTTTCAGTGTCCTATAAGGAACCAGCAACATATATTTTCTCATTTCCTCTTTGGTTGGAGATAATAATAACCATAATGGTATTTGTGATTGTATGGATGTTGTACAGGATCAGACAGGGATAATGGTGAAACTGACTGAATGCATAGCGTCTCGTGGCGGGAATATCCTCAGCGGTGACGTTTTTGTCAGCAGACAGAAACAGGTCTTCTACTCCCGGAAGTGAGTGTGTATATACTTTGGTTACAGAGTTTTATATACTTCCTTATAGATATTATAGATCAATCTCTGTGGTTACCGCTATCTACTTCAGATTTTATGTTAAACGATTTGGAGGCTGTAAATGGTCAATTGGGTTTGTTCTGGATGGAGGAAGAAACCATTAGATAAAGTGGGTCTGATCTATTTGTTGGTCTCTCATTCTCTGTTTACAGAGTTCTCAAATCAATTTCCATTGTGTATATATCACAGATCTGAGGAGAAGAAAAATTATTGCCTAAGATAGATTGGTCATTAGGCTTATTTTTGGGGAAAAATGGGCAATTGAAAATGAAGATTCATGCTTCGATTTCTACAAGCTAATATGCATCTAGTTAAAAACTGGCCAAAAATTTTGTAAACTGCGTGAAAATCAAGCAACTTAGAAATTTGCAAATTCTCCTTGCTTAAATGTAACTCTTGGAGTATTAGGTGGGTTAGGAGGTCTGCACTGGACATTGCTTCAGTGTTTGTAGTTAAAGGGCAGGTTGTCTAAAGTGCCATAAGGTACATCCACTCAAATGATCAAAGCAAATTCCTAGAAACGAGATTTTCAAATTCAAGCATTCATAGAAACAATCTTGATATTTCACCATTTCAAATTCAAAGTAAGCGCCCTTTCTGTTTTTGATTTTTTACCTGTGTACCTTTGCTTCATGCATTTACATGTATATAGCTGCAGTACCCTTGTGTGGGCTCTGTCCCCTTTTGCTCTTAAATAGACTCTGCACTCTCAAAATAGTTAACTCTGTGAACACCAAACTAGGTGTTTTGAACAGTTGTTTTGGACAGTATTTTAAGAATATCTGAGCAGGCATGTGGGTCTTTTGTACAGTTTTTCAAGCGTAAAGATGTCAGCCCTTTGGTGACTATTTTAAGAATATCTGAGCAGGCATGTGGGTCTTTTGTACAGTTTTTCAAGCGTAAAGATGTCAGCTCTTTGGTGACTCAAGAGTAGATTAGTTATGTCCAAGTAGGTAATAAGCATGCAATTCCGTCGGCATAAAACGTTACAAAATCAGTGGAAATCTTCACATTTTTAATGGCATGTTATGGAAAGAAACACAACCATGACGGAATCTTCACATTTTTAATGGCATGTTATGGAAAGAAACACAACCATGACGGTATAGAAGTTCAGATTGCATGTACTCTGTTTCAAAACAGTTGATCACCTTTGTTGGTAGTATGCTTGGGAATAATCAGAACAGGTACAGAGCTACTTCATGCTGAAAGGGTAACTCAAAGTACCAGGTTTTTTGAAAAACAAATAATCAGATGGGAAACTTTGGAGAGAGATTTGGAACAACATAAGGCTTAGTTGGATCCTTGTGAATAGAAGGGAAAAACAAACAGTGAACCTTTCTAGCTGGAGTCCTTTAGGAGGACAAAAACATTGGCCTACTGACGAGGATTTCCTTTTGCTCTTCGGTTCCATACTTCCTGCTCATAAAATTTTGCCTTTTGGGGTTGTTCAAGGTACCCTTGTGATGAAGTGCAGAATTTCGGATGATAGTGTTGGAGATGCTTCTCATACTACTCTGAACTTGACTGAGCTTGGCATATGGTTGGAAGACGTGGATGGTGCGCATGTGAATGGAAGGAACAGTCTGCTCGTCCTAAAAAGAGCTCTGAGCTGCCACAGAACGATGAATTACAACAACGTCTTAGCATCTTATCATCAATTTTTGAAAGCACAGAGTCAGTCGAAGGTTGAGAAGATGAATAATGAAAAATTGATTAATACAGTTTGTGCTCTAGGTGAGAAAAAACAGAGTAGAGACCTTGCTGTTGCTCAGGACTCACTATATATTTCTCCTGATATTTCCAGTTTCTCCCAAGATTTTCAGGTTGTCAATGATATATTAAGAATTCCTTAGTTCCAAGTTTATTCTTGCTGATATTTTCGGATAATTTTCAATATTTCCCCTGATATTTCCAATGAGTTTATATTTGGACCCTTGGCAATATATTCCCTGAAACGTTGTTTGCGTTAATGCTTTGATGTGTGTTTTTTAATGATATACAAGATGATGTGAAATTGGTTGGGAGTCAATTCTGCTGTTATATTGTTTCCATTGGTTAACTGGTACTTTTGTTATTCTTAATTCATACTATGCCTTTATAAATAACCAAATTAAACTATTTTGCATTGCATCTACTTGGCGTGATCACTAACATAAGATTTGATTTTGGGTCCCATGTTGTGTGAGAAATTTAAAATGGATAAATTCATCTTTCCTCAGTCACAAGCCCTAAGTAAAATACTGTAAAGTTGAATTATCAGAGTCTAGAGACAACTGTTCCCCCGATTGTTTCTATCTAAAAACATTCCTAGAAAGGAAACAACCAGTAATTAGGGGGAAATGCTATTCCCACCAAAAAAATCCAAAAAAATAAAAATAAAAAAATAATTAAACAGGAAGGGGTTCTTCAGTAAATCATTGCCCTGTGCTGTTGATCAGAAGAGGAATTTGTGATACTTGTATTTGTATAAGTAATAGATCTGTACATTTAAACCGCTCTTGAGCAGATATATGAAACGTAAATGTTGCTTCTTTAGCACAGTTCTTTCTCCCATAGGCCATGGAACTGCACGAAGGTTAGACTCTGTGAGTTGAGAGAGCCCTATGTTTTCTGCATCCCCTTTAGCCATTTGTTGTATGATTTAGGGCACTTACTCCCCAGGAATCATTAGTTACAACCTACATTCCAAGATGTGAAATTGGTTGGGAGTCAATTCAGCTGTTATATTGTTGCCATTGGTTAACTGGTACTTTTGTTATTCTTAATTCATACTATGCCTTTATAAATAACCAAATTAAACTATTTTGCATTGCATCTACTTGGCGTGATCACTAACATAAGATTTGATTTTGGGTCCCATGTTGTGTGAGAAATTTAAAATGGATAAATTCATCTTTCCTCAGTCACAAGCCCTAAGTAAAATACTATAAAGTTGAATTATCAGAGTCTAGAGACAACGTGTTCCCCCGATTGTTTCTATCTAAAAACATTCCTAGAAAGGAAACAACCAGTAATTAGGGGGGAATGCTATTCCCACCAAAAAAATCCAAAAAAATAAAAATAAAAAAATAATTAAAAAGGAAGGGGTTCTTCAGTAAATCATTGCCCTGTGTTGTTGATCAGAAGAGGAATTTGTGATACTTGTATTTGTATAAGTAATAGATCTGTACAATTAAACCGCTCTTCAGCAGATATATGAAACGTAAATGTTGCTTCTTTAGCACAGTTATTTCTCACATAGGCCATGGAACTGTAGGAAGGTTAGACTCTGTGAGTTGACAGAGCCCTATGTTTTCTGCATCCCCTTTAGCCATTTGTTGTATGATTTAGGGCACTTACTCCCCAGGAATCATTAGTTACAACCTACATTCCGAGAAGTACTAGACCAATGTTGTCCTTACAATATATTGGTTTTTCACAGGTGAAGATGTGTGGAAATCCTTGAACTGATGCCATATTAGTTGTGATTTATTTAGGTTACTGGCATTTTATGACTTAGCCAATGGAAAAAAAAACATATAATTATTTTGTTATTTTAATTGTAATTTTTATTAATATAAAGGTGTATGTTTTTATTGTTTTTTATTATAATTTAATTATATTTAAATTAAACAAAAGTAGTTGCTTTGTGGTTTTAGTGAACGTTAACCACCATCATCATCAAATGTGAGAACTAGTTTATATTTTTCAAAATTCAATAATTAAATTAACGATAGAGAACAATAATATGAAAACTAGTTCATACTTTTCAAAATTGAATAATTAAATTAAACAATAAAAAATAATAATTATGCTTTTGCTTAAATGTAAAAACTAATTCATATTTTTTAAAATTCAATAATTAAATTAATATTAGATAAAAAATGCTAATTATACAACCTTGTTCAAAATAATATACACTTTACCATAGTTATTAATATATATGAGTTAGTTGTGACCGCTTAAATTCATGTAGTTCACATATGAATGAAAGGATGGCATGATCATAATAAGGATTTAGATTTATTAATTAATTTGCGAAGTTTGTAGAATTGTATGACACTTCTATACTTATGTTTTTAATAGATATCGATTTATTAGTTGTTAGGCTAAGTTTGTCAAAAATGCATGTCACCTCTCAACTTATCCATTTATAGATATAATGATATAGATTGTTACATTACTTTTATTTTGATCATTGTCTTATTCGTGAGGTGTTTCTTTTCTTTTGAAATTAACCTTATGAAATGTAAATGTGATGCCAATAATCAGATGGATCTTAATAAAAAATTTAATATTCCAAGAAGAGGAGGTAGTAGTAGATTCTAATAAATTAGCAATACAACAACATAAATGTTTGCAACAAATTTAGAGAGATCCACCTTGTTGAATAATGCACACACTACATGGATAATGGATTTCCGCACTTTATGCCTTTACGACGTTTCCTTTGCAACATCTGATGCAAATGCTAGTTAGTTGGTTTGTCAAGACAATGAGGGCCTGACATGACCATCAATAAAGGTTGAAGTCCCTCAACCATTTGACAAGTACTCGAAGGATGAGATGTGAAACCATGAAGATCGAAGGATGTAAAACAATTGCCATTAGATGTGATGAGAAAATGGTAAGTTGAATGATAATCATCAAACCTAGAATCGTGATCAGATGGATTGATTAAAACATGAGATTCCCAATTTGTAATTAACATAGATAGATCAAAATGAACAGCACTGCAAATGCTCTAAATAATAGAACCAACTTCCTCACATGTCAAATGTGACAAACCATTTCAATGTAACTGGTGACACACTGTACAAGCATCGTAATCATCGAAAGAATTTAAAAGGAATGTTAGCACAACAAACACATGAGACCAGTCAGGGCATAGTGAACAAGGAAGAATTTGATACGGATAATAACTCGTGCATTCATTATCACTCAAGAGGAGTTCAAGTGCAATGAAAGGAAAGGCTTCCAATATAACATTTGCAAGAGAAACTGATCGCTGAGTATTAAGAAATAAATCTGATAGGCATGATTCATTTGGCCAAAGATAGTCTTTGAAATGATCAACTTCGTAATTACATGACTTTATAAGAAAAACATATTCCAACCCTGAGTTTGATGCAAGAGATTTGCATGAAGATGAATCAACTGAAGAAGATTCTTGAATCCGATCATAAGTAAAATCTTGAAAATTTGAAAGATTACAACTTGAATACCAAACATCTTTCAAAAAGAAATTTGCATCGAGTGAAACCATGCAAGAAGGATTGTGCAAGAGAAACCAGATTTGGCTTGTTCAAGGGGCTCACCAGAGTCATGAGATCCTGACATAACCATCAACCCATCAACAGAAGTTGAAGTGCCTCAACTTCCTGACCAGTCCCAAAACTTTTAAATATTGTAAAATCACATTTTGAATATTGAAACAGATCGTGAATGGTGTGAGGATAGTTGCTACCACTAGTTTTCAATAAGACCACTGCTCATCGGATGGCAGCCATCTTTGTCACTGATTTGACTAGATTTATCAACTTCAACAACTAGATTACTCAACTTGAAAGATTCTTCTGATCACAAATCTGAAGATGTATGAATTGGAGAAATTTCATGAGAAAGTTGATTGGAATAGTTGTCTTCATGCAAGAGAGGAGATGATGAGAGATGGAAAGAGTACTTAATGATTTGATTGTTTTCATTTTCATCATGGATAATCTCCCCACCTTGTGTCGATTGAAAAGTTAACTCATCGAATGAAGAACTTGAAGAGCATGGAGCATCTTTGTCGCAAGTAGATGCATTTCAAATGGTAGAGCACAAGGGATAGTGAGATGAAGAGGAAGTTTCAATAAAAGCATCTTCTTTAATCGGAAAACATTCTAGATCTAAATTAAAATCTTCATGAGAAACCGAAAGATCAAATGGTGCACTTGGGAATTCTTCATCACTTACATTGACATAATTATTACCATCAGAATGGTTGTTTCCCAAGGCTATGGATTGATTGGAATAATTGATTTCAACCGATTCACTAGCAAGATTATCAAGTTGAAAATCATCCAAGAATGGAAGTGCATCATCTTGACATGGGAGACTTCAAAAAAAGAGGAGAGATGAAAAGTCTCTTCACTTTCCTCCTCCTCTATCAGTGTAATATGATTGCCTTGTATCTGATCGCAATTGGAACCAACAACTCGAAAATTAAGAAAGCATGAAGAGTTAGTTGGTGGAGCAGATTGATCAAGCAAATCATGATGCACAAAGTCATAACATGTAGAGGGTAGAGGATGACAGATGCCCCGTGTAACACTTTTGATGGAACCATATTCCAGATTGATGCTAAGAGTGCCAATGTCGTCTTGAGGAATGAAAGGAAAAGCCTTCACCCTAGGCTCCATGAGACACTCTGTGGTTTCTTTCATTAGATTTGAATCATGAGAAACAAAAGGAGGATGAAGAGATGAACTAAGAATTTGATTTTCAAATTTCTCAACTTTTTTATCACTGCAAGGATGCACCCACATCGAAATCGGAAAAGGAGGAGGACAAGGAACAAACGAAATAGTAGGTTACTCCTCTGAAATTAGAGGTGTTTCATGATTTACAAAAGTTGGGGAAGTAGAAACATCAGGGGGTTCAAATTTACCGTGCAAATACATGTGAACCAAATGCTTAACCTTTCACTTCAAGAAATCATAATCCGTGTCTTCTCCTAAAAATTCATAACAAAGGTGAACGAATCGATCGGAAAAATCCTCAACTGATTCATTAGGCTTCATTCTTAGATGAATAATTATTTTAAGAACGTCCTGGCAATCATATTTGTCAAATGCTTTATGACACTCCTTCGTAAGTTTGTCGAATGAATGGATAGAAGCAGCGAGTAATGTATGACACCATCGATTAACATGACCTTAAAATGTGAGGGTGAGTAATCTAGCCATAACATCATTGCAATGTATTTCATTGGAAAGGAAAAAACGGACAACTTGAAATATATGTTCACGAAGAGTCAATTCACCCTCACCATCAAACTTAAATTAGGACAAGTTGTGAATAACTTAAGCAGTGATGGTAAGATTAAGCTCTTTAGAAAAAACATCTCGGGATTATGATTTGGGGAAGAGCCATTTTAAATAAGAGATTCAAAGCAGGCTGAATGGGTACAACCTGTAGTCTAGCCCTCCTCCTAGCACCATTTTGTTGATGGTGTTGGAAATTTGTCAACCAAGGGGGTTTCCCCAATGTGAAGTCCCAATTAGACCTCACACTGTTTGGAATAAGAGCCCCATCCGAGATATTAGCCCGGCTACCATGTATTCTAATAAGTTTGTCTTGGCTACAAAGTTTAGCACAAGAGAGCAATGCACAAGTAATCTCGGATTAGCAAAGTGAGTATGCCTGGTGAGTATCAATTGCATGTGTGTCAAGATTCTCTTACTACGTTGGAAAAGAAAAGTGAACCTCTAGGAGTGAGGTAATAGTACCACCCTAGTAGACACACACACATAAAAGATATGTGTCTAATATCCATTGGAATAGTCCACAAAGATGTGACGGTCATTACAACCATTATAAGTAAGAAATATTTGTCTAACATCCAGTGGAATAGTCCACAAAGATGCGACAGTTATAGAAACTATTACAACACATTCTCATTAGATAAGGCACTAAAATAACCGAAATAGTTCAATTGCTTTAGTACAGGTGAAGCCAAACATAAACCATAAATATTCACAAAACAGTGTTACAAATATTCACAATCCATGCATGAAAACATGTCGGCCATCAGCTTCAAGTATTAAGTAAAAGTCACAAGATACATGTATACAACGAACACCACTAGCCCCAATAGTGGAGTGTTGGAGCCACTCATTGCTCCCCAAAAGAACTAGCTTGTCTCTCTAATGCCTTGTCGGAGTAGCCAAAGTAAAGAGTCTTTTGTATGAACAATGAGGGTGTATATATAACACATGGGGTGATCCTTCACCTCCCTTATGACTTTTGGATTACACTCATGATTGATTTGTCATAACTTTTTGACTTCCTACATGACTCTTCACATTACATAGATGACTCTTGGACTTCCACTTCACATTACATTTTCCAATATAGAATTACATAACCCACAAATAATGTGGCACATGATGACTCATGATAGGGCATGACATGACACTGATGACATGGATTGCATGATGATGTGGCAATGCCTAACTATCCTTCTTACTACGTTTTCCTGTATGTCTTCAATAAGAGATGTATCCAATGCTTCATCTTCATAAGAGATATGCTTTGTTTCTCATATCTACCCTCAAAAGGGTTATGAATCGAATGGAATCTTCATACGGTCCTAATATTTGGTCTTCTGTTGTAATCCAGTGTTCTTTCATCCTCTTGTATGATGATCATCTTATCTCCTTGGCTCCTTAGGTGTCTTATAGCATGTCATCCTTCTCCATCTCCTTTTTCATCATCTTGCCATAACATGATAGAGTTCTTGCATCTTCAATCACTCATGACAAGACGACATCATTCTGATAAATCCCTAGTCTAAGATGATGGATGATGATCAATTGACTAAGTTGGAACTAGGTGGTAGGCCAAGGAAGAGGCACAATGACTGCGCAGTTGGGCAGGTCAGGCAGGGAATGGTCAGGCTTGAACCTTGAGACTGTGCAATGCACAGTTCAAGCTTGCACTGAGAAAAATATTGTGCAGTTGGGGAGCTCGGATAGCCAAGTTGAGGGCTTGAACACTAATTTTGCCCATTGTGCAGTTCTGGAAGAAAGAGGAGCCTAGGTGATTGTGCAATTGTGCATTTAAGGAGATCATGGTTGACCCTCAAACCTTGATCCTGCACAATTCCAGTTTAGGTTGGACTGTGCAAGTAGATTACACAGTTTTGAGGCTCAGTGAGTCAGGGTACAAGGTTTTGCATTGTTTTTGTCAATTGTGCAGTTTTGGGAGGCAGGGCAGACCTGGTGAACTGCTTAGGGTTTAGGCTTGAGCTTAGACACTGCGCAGTTCAAGAGCTTAGGGTTTGGGTTTGAGCTTAGAGACTGCGCAGTTCAAGATCTTAGGGTTTGGGCTTGAGCTCAAAGATTGTGCAGTGCGTGGTTGGGGCCGAGCTAGAGGGGTGAATTGCGCAATTTTGGAGGCCAAGGCTCAGGTTTGGGCACTGAAACTACGCAGTGCACAATCTTTTAAGGCAGGAAGTGTGCATTGTGCAGTATTAAGAGGCAAGGTTGCAACTTGACGGTTGGCACTGTGCAATCCGCAGTTCAGGAAGGTCGGATGAGGCTACGTTGCTGGGAATTTTCTGAAATTTGGCCAAGTGTGGGATCAATGAAATTGATGTGAATAGTGATAAGACTTGACCATGATCACACACTTAGAGTGCTTGACGACACAACATAGATCATCAAGAACACATTAGCATATTTTCCTCTGTGTGAGAACCTTTGTGACAAATGCGACACTAAAGATACGCTTTGCGACGACAATGACAACACTAGTGCGACAATGCTTAAAACTTAGGAAATGAATGCAATAGAGATTTATATGGTAAGATCAACTCATTTACACAAGGAGAACCTTTTGAAACCACCAAAACAAGCTTATGTATATTGTGTGACACTTAACATGCCAAAAGACGACAAGTGCTAAAGTGCGAACAACATTTGCGATATGTGAATGACAGTGAAAGCAACACAAAGCCAGAGCGAAGATGACATGAAAACGACACTAATTAGAGTGAAAGAAACCAAAAGCGACAACCGAAAACATGAAAATGACACTCGCAAAAACAAAGTTGCGTGAAAATGACAGTGTGCAAAACTTACCGAAATAGAAGTACAAATGCAGCGAGAAATGAGAAATTGTCAATGTCAGTGCACACTGACTATTAACATGGATTGGACATTGCACAAAATAGTCTTGACGGACCATGCTAAGTTTGTTCAAGTTTGCATAAAAAAATGTGTTCATGAACTTGTTGCAGACTGAGCATGTGTGAGGCAAGTACCCTCGACACTGCCAATCCAAAAAGGGAGCTCAAAAGCATCAACTAACCAAGAAGTGACTACAGAACAACCGATCGCAAGGTCCGCAATAGGCTCCGAAATTCGAGTGTAGACAAAATTTTGGAGGGTGTTTATCGCAGCGACAATAGAGAGATTATAAGAGGGGATCGATGGGGTCTTTGGAGATCATTCGAGACAACGAATTGCAGTGAGAGCAAAGGCGGAGTGATAGCGTGGAGTACACCAACAGTTGGGTTCAACAGTGATTGAGATCGAGTTGTCGAAGAGAAATTCTTCACAACAATTTCCGGTTTCCTAGTGACAAAGGGAGATTGAATTATTTTGCACATGTCGGCTTTCTACAGGTGGTGTGAATTCACTGAGGAGGCCGAGTTTCCAGATGAAGAACGAATTTCCCAAAGAAAATCGATTTGCATGAGAGAAATTGAGTTTGCCAGTAGAGATCAATTTTCTAATGGAGGTCGTGTTATTATGTCGGAAAGTGTGAATTTCCAGAGGAGGTCGAGTTATCTACTAGGGTCAAAGGAGATTTGCATGAGTAATATTGCAAGTTTGTTATGAGTGAGATACTCAGTTGTGTTGGGCCCGAGGAAAGAGCATGGAGCAACAAAAGAAATCCAGATCAGCCAAATTGAGGACAAATCTAGGGCTTCATCCGCTCAATCAGATCTAGGGTAATCGTTTTATATGTAATTTCCTCAAGGACCATTATCCTTGTAAGGAAGCCCAAGTAGGTTTTGAGAAGAATTTAATGAAGAACTGTTGATTGGACAAAACTTGTGTAATATGTTAATGTGCATGATCTAATTGTTGGTTT
Organism: Pinus taeda; assembly: GCA_000404065.3. NCBI lineage: Eukaryota > Viridiplantae > Streptophyta > Pinopsida > Pinales > Pinaceae > Pinus > Pinus taeda. The sequence continues at coordinate 136,093 of APFE030271489.1, read as the reverse complement.
AGTAAATTTTGTTGTGTTAAATTTGTTTCTCGTTAGACAGATCAGTGTATTTCAATTCATTAGCTGTGTAAAGTTGATAGGACACTGTAACTAGATCTGTTGTGTGTGTGCAGTGTCTGGTGCCCACAAAATTCTAATAGGATATATATGAAAATGCTTATCATATATGTTTATTTAGATGACTGTTGTAGGCAATACTTTAAAAGTGTGTACTTTCTTAAACCTTGATGGCATTAAAATGAGACTTGTATCTAAGGATCTCATTATCTTTTAAACAACTGACCTAATAATTAAGCCTGAATAACTTCAAGATGAGTTATTATTTTTATAGGAACTCGAAAGAGATTTGGCGAAGAAAATGCAAGCATACAAAATTAAATGCTTTTTTAAACCTTGATGCTATCAATTCACTAGGGTGAACCCTGATCTACGGAAATTAGTTGTGCAAGAGATGATTAATTAGGAAAAGAAACAAAAGCAGAATGAGAACAAATTATACAATTGTTTATTTTTCTTCAAAAAAAAATATTGGAGATGCATTGTTATATAGTATCTGACATACAACAAATAGTCAATAAATGGTGGGAATTTGTCAAGAATTAAAAACATAAATAGAGAACATAAAGACTAAAAAGTACATTATATACGACTCAGAAGCATCTTGCTTCATTTACATTCTCAGAAAAGCTCAAGCTCCGCGCAATGTAGACCATAAAATAGCCATGATTATTGACTGAACCATCTGCAAAAAAAACTTCTAATTCAGGTAACAAATTATATTTTCCCATGCCGGCTATAGTTGGAGAGATGGATACAACATTTGACATACATTATTTGTAGGACATAACAAGCAAGTTGCTGAGTGATAATTCGGCATCATGACAGGTATTTAAATGAAAGGATCACCATACCAATCATCTCCTAGGAAAACCCAATTTACTGTCCTGTTCCCATTGAATTCCCTCGGTTTGCACTCTGCAACTCCATGGGTGAACTTGTTATGCTACCAACAGATCCCAATGTTTGAGAACTAAGCTGAGGGCTAGTTGGACCTCCAACAGAGACAAGATTTCCAGCACCCATCTGTTGGGGATTCAGTTGTGGTTGTGAGTTGAGCTGTTGAGGATTAAGTTGTTGCTGTGAATTTAATTGTGACTGTGAATTAAGTTGCTGCTGTTGATTGATTTGTGGTTGGTGCTGTACATTCAGTAAGGGTTGTGAACTCAAAGGCTGTTGAGATGAGGGGGGTTGTGGCAAATTCATTTGTTGCTGCACATTCAACTGTGGCTGTTGATTTAGCTGCTGTTGGGAATTAATTTGCTGTGACTGGTTACTCAGTTGTTGGTTGAGATAGAGGCTCTGTCCAGGTACACCACCCATACCAGATGTTACAATTTTTGGAGGACCCATCCCTGTACCTGAAGCTCTTTGTAAGGAACTCATATTGCCTCTACCTTGAGATTGTCCCAGCATTGACAAACCCACTGAGTTATGAGTTTGATTACCCACAGATATTCCCTGCATATTTATGGAAGGATTTGCGATTGGACCTGGGCGTCCTCTGCCTTGCATGCGTGATTTAGCTGTCAATGCTGCTGCTACTGCTTGTGGATTCATGGTCCCAGATCGAAAGTTATGTCCCATCACATTTCCCATACCAGAGTGCTGGCCAATATTAGTCAAACCAGATATGCCTCCCATGGATGTTGAAATTCCATTTATGCCTCCCATACCCACAACACTATTCATACCACTTAGGCCCATGTTTGCAAGACCTCCTTGAGGACCACCACTGATAGGCATACCAACACCACTCATACTGTTCACACCACTTATGTTCCCTACCCCCATTGATGCAAAAGAATTCATGCCTGGTGAAAGCATCATCTTCCTCTGAAATTGCTGATGCTGCTGCTGCTGCTGCTGCCTCTGTTGATTTTGAAGCATAAGATGCTGCAACGGATTAGGATGACTCATATTAATCTGTTGGTTTGAGCTGTGACTTGCTGCATTTAGCTGGGGAAGATGACTGGCAGTGACAAGCTGTTGAGACCTTTGAACTTGTGGTGGATGTTGCTGCATCTGGTGCTGCTGCTGCTGCTGTACTACAGCAAGCTGAGAAGTATCATGCTGCAGTGCCTTTGATGAAGTACTCAATCCATTCGGCAAGAAGCCCGAAGAGAGCTGTCGATTGAGAGTATTTCCCGGAGGAGGCATTTGAACTGCAGTTAATGTACTAGGAGATGACAATTGCAAGGTATTAAGAGAAGGGATGCCACATACAGAAGCTGAGCTTGGCATGTTCTGGCTCGTAATTAGATGGAGAGAAGATGGCAACTGATTAGTATTACCACCCAGTGTGGAACCACTAGGAGCCATGGACTGCACAATGGATGACGCATTTTGAGGAACATTTGAACGTGATTGAATTGGCTGAACATGATCCTCAGTCAATTTATATCCATCTTTTACCATCTGCAATTGACATACAGAGCAGGCACTACATCAGAAAAAGAAAGAATGTCATTTCATGTAAGTACTGCAAATATAAATAAAGTGATCCAAAAAACTTACCAGAGCACAAAACTGCATAGCAAGCATATCTGCATAATGCTGCATAAGCAATGCACTAGCATGATTGAATAAATAAACTTGAATCTTAAATAAGCATCAAAATAAATTAAAACATGTATTTAGCCAAAAACTAATTAGAAATGGTTCACTTACAGGGTAAAGCAAAGAATGTAGAACAGCATGAGGAATAGAGTTTGTTGAGTTATCACTTACAGTGTTAGGTAACAAAGGTAGAATGTCATGAGGAATAGAATTTGATGAATCATCTTCTTGATCATCACCAAATTGCACAACTGCCTCTACCATTCCATCCTTTGCACGTTCACACATTACCAATCTAACCCTATTTCTGCGTGGCATTAGTGGAGCACCTGCAAAAGAAATATGGAACAGAACATGAAGCAAGTAATCAAATTGATTGAGCAAGAATGATGTATTAACAATCACACATATGAGGGAGTTTGCATATTGACGGTCAGTGTTCTCCATCTACATCAATGCTCATCTCAGTTGGTCGTAGTCCAGAAGGACGTCAAGTGAGGAAGCTATGGAAGAAATCATAATAATGGAGATCAAAGTCCATTACTGGGCTCTGGCATTGGAGTTTCTTCAAGGGTTTCAGGTAAGCATCAAGGTTTATGGGTGGAAAAGGAAAGCATTTCTCTCCTTTGAAGGTGTCCTTAAAGGAAAATATGCAATAAATCCTTGAGCTTTCAGAGAACAAGTCCAATTACTTTCTGTCAAACCATGCAGTGCTTTCAGACTGGCTTTAGAGGTCATGGGTAGGTTTGCTGGACAACCCCTTCACTTGATAACTCACCTCTAGAGTTCAGTTTATAATAAAATTTGAGTCCACTGCTAAACAGAAAAATATGTTTCAGATAGCGGATTTGCTTTTGAGTAAGTGTTTGGCTTTTGTTGAAACTGTGGTTCCCTAACTTTATCTATATCTCTTTCCTCAGTCGCAATTTGGGTAAAGCAAGAACATGTACCTGCCCTTTCAATTTTGAGCAGAACATGTACTAACAGCAATAGAGAACTCCACTGGGACTCAAAAAAGATTCCTGTCCTTTTACAGTGGACAAAATATTAACATATTGTCTAATATTAGAATTTGAGTTAAGCTGGATCTCAAAATGATTCAGAAATGTAGCAAGTGCAGGAACTTGCACAGTTTTCAGAGTGAACATGCAGGAGAGATTAAATACCTGCTTAGAGAAATTAAATTAATTTCTCTAGTAAAGGAAGCCTGATCACATCCTAAAGAGGAAAGCACCGCAGCATTTTAGAGGGAGCCTTTGAGCAGAAGAAAGGAGGTGATGGAAACCTGCTTTGCAGGAAAACAAAGAAACAGTGGCCCATCCCAAAAGATTCAACACCCACGGAGTAAATTGGGACAAGCAAATTTTTGTATTGGCATAAAATGAAGCAATAAGAGAATTTAAAATCTAGCAAAATCACGGTGAGATAAGATTATAATGATCCCAGACCATTTGCTATTGAAGAATTTTTTCCTGCCAATCAAGCAACAGGATCAAATAGAAATCTAGAACTTACAGAGCTTCCTGCTAAAGTTCTTAACAGATATGTAAGTGTTCCTAATCCCGAACAAAGGCTCGAAGAATGACGCCACATCAATCATATATGATGCCAGTTGTCATCATTTATTTAAACGTAAGTTTGAACTGTTTTATTTGAAGGAAAACAAAAGCTAACAAATAAAATAAAACACAATAAATTTAGTCCAACCTTGCGGTAAAAGATCTGTACCTTCAAAGTTTATAATCCTTGTTTTGCGAACATTTACACCTCCCCCAACAAGTGAACTAGCCATACTTCGTTGTCCAGTGACATCTTGTTGGTCATCATTATTTGCATCATTGTTAAGAGCTTTTAAAAGCAACAGCCAATAAGACGATTGCTTCTTTTCTGGGAATTCCTCCACTTTCTTCTTTCTAGTAGTAGCTGCCCCATGTCTGTAATTTCATAGCAACCAAATAAAGCTCAGTGCGCTCAAAGACAAAATTTTCACATTTTAAAACAATGCACTTGAAAATACTAAATCATAAATACATCTCTACAAATAGCAGAATATCAAACAATAAGGTCAGTCTGCATCTAAGTGTTAGATTTCAGGCATGATATATAGTCACATATTTAGACAGCGCGACATGATAAATACGAGGAAACATCACCTAAAATATTTGGTTATCCCGTATCCAAAATCAGAAGATCAAAGTCAAACCATGCACACTGCTTACAGCAAACTTGCAAAGCACAATCAGGAGCTTGGAAATTACAATTCAGATAATGTGTTAAAACAGATATGCAAGCCTGCCCAATTACTTCACTTGGAATATTCATATATTTGATGCACTCTAAGAATTGAAGAACATCCTCAAAGAGTATCATTGTTACTTAGAGAGCCTGGAGATCAAGATCACTACTGCTTGCACATACATAGTGTTCAGTTCTGAGAGTTTATGTTAGCAGGATACGGAACCGCCAGATTTTTTAAAAGACAGGATCCACATATATATATGAAAAAAAATAGAGTCAAGAATCAAAAGCATTCAAAAATCACAAAAGCAGAGCTATAGGTTATAACCAAAAAAGACAGTTCTCGTGCATATTACTATTAGCCATCCATGTACCATAACTGATAATTTGATAAGTTATAACCAACATTGGGTATTGATAATTTTGGAGACCATTTTGCCACAAGCATGAAGCAGGTCATCACAACATTTTTGTAAACCACATACAAGTCCATATCAGCAGTCAAAAAAATGGTTTCTTTAAGGCTGTGGTACGTCTAAATAACAATGTAGGTGAAGTGAACAACAATGTATCATACAGGATAGATCAGATATTGACAGCAGACCTTGACCAAAATGATTGATCAAACCATGAGAACAAACCTCGACCTTGATAGAGCAGACCTTGAGATTAGAACTTGATAAATCAGACATTGAGAGCAGGTCTTGACAAAAAGATTGATCAGACTTTGACCAGGAATGCAGTTTCATATTTTAGCCTTTAGGTATTTTGGGTTTTGGAAAATTTTCATTAAAAAATCGAGTTTTGGGTGTTCAATGGGTGAAAAAAAAACACTAGAATTTTCGGGATATGGTTCAAAACTTCCAGATGAATTTCATTTTCCATGGGATCCATTTCCTTCTCTATGGAATATGCTTCCATAATGGATCAGGATCCGCGGATCTGCAGATCCTACACACACGGGTGGCAGATCAGATATAACAGCTCAATGACCAAACTGAATTTGAGGTATACCTCCAGCCTCAAATCAACAAGGGCTATGGCTTCCTCACCCTCCTCAAGCATTACTGCTTTTAGAATCATTTTCAGAACATTCCATTCAAGATGGGACCTCGTGGACAATCTTATCACCCATGTGTCTCTATGGCTCTGTGGTTTGGAGACCTACTTTACTTCAGTCAAACTGGGCCATGATAAAAAAAGCTCAGGTCCTCATGCATCACTACATCATCAGACACAAGACTCGAGGAAAGTTCCCTGGGCCATTATTCAAGAAGAGTCCCTGCCCCCCCTCCCCCTCCAACCCCTTCAGGATTAAAACCATCTTTAGACCTGTTTGCTTCTGCATCAAATTTGACATTTTGCAAACTTATTAGCAAGCAAGGATTACTACCAATACTTCCAGTCAGGCTAAGTGCTGGTTTTCAGAGGCCACCTGTCTACTTCACTCGGTTGGTATCTTGATGGACCACTTCCTCTGCCTTTCAAATACTCTTTTGAATCCCATGGTCAATGTAACTTTTCCAAAACCTAGGTGACTGCTCTTGTATGTGTCATAATTAACTAAATCAGATCTTGAATTTATTCAATAAAATAAATTAATTTCTGAACATGCAACAGTCACACATATAGCTGAAAAATAACTAGTGGAAACAAAACAATAATTTACCAGGTATGCACGAATTTCTGTCCTTCAAATCAGCTTATCATTAATGATCAAAACTTACAAGGACACCTTGAAACCTAAGTCACCTGACACGGGGATTCGGGACACGTAGGATTCGGGGTTCGTGGTGTTGGATTCGGACACGCTGACCCCCCAGAACAGGACACGTTAGGACACATTATATATTATTTTATTAATATATATATATATATATAT
>APFE030271489.1:79742-128101 GCA_000404065.3 Pinus taeda | reverse complement strand
CTAATACATGACAAAATTCAATGGAAACATTGCAATCCCCCAATCCTAAAATCCTGAAAAACTGATAAGTCTACTGGACTTTGAATGAAATCTAGAATTCTACTTTCTCCATATGAAATCCAATGAGGTCGGAACCACTCTCAAACATCCTGAGTCATTTCATGGTAATGTTAAAAATTTAAGTAAAAGGATGAAAATGAAGATTAAGGAGAACGTCACTTTTACTTTAAGAATTTAACATTACCATGAATAGCATATCAATACTAGGGCCTAGACTTGATCATGAAGCTGCCAAAATGCTCTACTCCTTGCTGCAACAGCACAAATCACTTGCCAACAACACAAATCACTTACCAAATGAAAATATTAATGAGCAAACACGCCCTTTTCATACCTGCGCTGAGCTTAGCGAGTCCTGGATACCGGACACGTGTCCTAAAATCGCGACACGCCCTCGGACACGACGTGTCCGAAACGGACACGACGTGTCTTGTGATTTGGACATGAATCCGGACCGAATCGTGTCAGATTCGCCGGATTCGGGATTCGCAGGGGGTTTAGGACGAATCCGGTGACTTAGCTTGAAACTGAGGTTTTCAGCCAACTGAAAGAGAAAACTGCTGAAAAGGATTTGAGAAATTGTTGTACAGTCCTTCCATATGACTGCACAGACATGTATTGGACTACACAGAACAGTCAATACAACTGTAAATACTTTGCTGCAGATCTAATATTGGCCTAATAAACTGCCTGCCAACTGATCTTCCTCCTTTACACTGCTCTCTTCCTTCACTGAGTTTCTTCACCGTCTCACCAATCTGTCTTCTGTGAAAAACAAATGAATGTGTCTTTAACATTTACCTTGCCCTGCTTTATACTTGAGTTGAATACCAAAACCCTAATCTCATGATGAGATCAACAGTGAGATTTAATCTAAATCACTAGTGGATTTAAATTACACTTTACTGATTCTAACAACTCAATAAAAGACGTTCACTAAATATAGTGAATTTACAAAAATAGATTTGACTTGAATGATTTTACACGCTTGACACTAAACCTGTGTAAAAGTTCTTGTTCGAGCTACAAACAACAATAATCAACTCCTACAACCATGCAAGAGTTGGCTCAGATAATCAAGGAGGAAATCTTCAGATAATATATTCGGGTTACCTAGATTGGCACACCATAAGCATGTAAACCCCAAGATGGCCTTCTATGCAGAGTACTCCATGGAGCTGAGGGACAGCTTTATTGCTTGGCCCCCCTTAAACACTTCAACACTGAATGCACACTCGTAGAATCCCTCTTGGGAAATCTCTGGTCATGCCATCGACTTCAAGATGAAACCAACCATCATATGCCACAAGGGGACAAGATATGCCAACGCTACCATCTTCACGAGACTAAGGCATATGAGCACTTCATCTTCCAATTCCCCATCTATTACGAGATTAGAGGATGATTTTAATATCTTTTCAAGTAATCTTTGAACTCCCTAACCACCTTCTTTCAATTTCCAAACCAGAGATGCCCAGCCCTATTCATGAGGTGAAGCCCTTGGACCCAAATCCCACTCTCTTCAATGTTGTGTCCCTGCCAAGATCAAACACTTCCAGGCCAATTACCTCTTTCTTTCCTATGCTCCCTATTACCCACCATTTTGTGGGTAATATCCCTAGGAGAAAATCTTCTCCAAGATGGTCCTCAACTGACAGCCAGCAGCCCCTTGCAGCCACCAACTAGCTCGTTGTGTCATTTCTCCACCACCTAAGCCAGCCATGCGGTCTCTCACCCATTTGTCATGATCGTATGTTTGAAGGTGGGCCTCCCAAACCTAAAGGTATGCCTTGTCATTTGGTAATTGATTATTGTAGTTTACTTATCATGGAAATTTTTGGGCATGAATTGATGGGGGGATTCGACAAAAAGAATGGGCTAGTCTGAGCTCCTGTCCCCTAAACTTCTCTTGGATGTTACCCTTGGACCTTAGTCCCATGGGATCTCTTTTACTGACCTTTGGGTTCTAGGGATGGTACTTCATGGGAAACCCTGATTTTGGTTGCATGGTCCCGCTCCCTCATCCACATATATCACTCCCCCTGCATTCATTATAACCTTGTTTCATCATTCTTCCCAACAGGGTCCACATTCCTTCACTGGGCCCACATAGGGTTAGCCTCCCCTTCCCCTTACCCACACCTTGGGTCAAACATGGAACGATGCCATGGAGGTTGATGCAGCTAAAAATAAAAGTAAAAGCATAATTGGCCACATTCAACAAAAAAATGTACCACAAAATGCAGAAGATGGTTGGGACAAACACATTTAGCACGTCGGCAAAAGCCAATGCATGAGATCTACCCAATTCCCATGGCCATCACCCTGGTTCCTATAGGCCCTATATGAGCCTCCTCTATCATTCAGGAACCCATGATTGTCCCAACCCCTGGTGGGCAATGAACCGCCCCACCTCCAAGGGGGTATCCACTGCTATACCATATATTGTACACATCATACTATTATTCCTTGAGCCCCAAGCAGTTAATCAAAGAAAAATCATAAAAGGAAAAAGGCATACAAAGAAGGGTGGAAAAATCAAGGCTAGGATATCTCATGCACCACAATTGCTCCCTCCTATACATTATATACCCAAGTATGGGCTTCCCTTTATTAGCTATCCGTGTACCCCAACAGGTGGCCCAAGGTTGCCCCTTTCATTCCCTACTGCATTCATCTCTTTATCACATGCTACCACCATTTGAAGGATGTACCTTGGACATACTATCTCCTTTAGAGGTAGAAACCACCTAATAGGGTACTTGGTTAAACCCTTTGGAGCTTGGAGGCATTAACACATGCCAAAGCCCACTATGGAAGGGCATGCCATTATGAAGTGCCCACTTGTTGTCCATGGTTTGTAAGCTCTATAACTCGATTTCTTTAAATGACTTGTTGTACTGGAAGGCTAGGGGACGCATTGGATCTTATGCAGGATTGTAGATGGTCTCCATTTTGGGTTTGGTCTCCCTTTACGGAGTGCTAACCCTCGAAAGGGCTACATTGGCACATGTAGGGTGTGTGTAGAGAGCCATGGGTCTCCACAGCAATAGACAACACTCCATGGATCCCCAGAGACGCTCAGAGATTGCTAGAGATCCACCTATTGGACGAGGAAGATGCAACTGGTTCACCATGCCTAGTTGGCCCCACAGTTGTACCATGCACTTGGCAGATGACCCAGGACCTATATGATGATGTCGCATCACTTACATCATAATCCGAGCCCTTGCAGATGATCTACAAGCATCTTTGATCTACTTTGAGACCCATGAGGTTACTTGTGCCCTCACACCCATTGGGAGCACTACAAGCTTATTATTTGGAAAACAAGGGGCCAACTCCTTGTCCACTACTTTTGGGAGTCGTATTTCTCATTATGGCACCTATGGACTTCATCAAGCTTCTTAGAAGGCCCAACGACATGTACTATTGATTATTCGACCTCTTAAGAGGCTTATTCTTTTGTTTATGAGCTAGTTTGGTGGGCTTGTCACCAAAAGTTAGTTATTTTGCACATTATTTTATTCTAGGGGCTAATGTAGGCCTAATTAGCTAAATCGAACTCATTAGAAGTGTAAAAATACCAGTGATGTGAATTCATTTTAGCATCATCACTTGGATTGATCATTCTCTCTTAAGAGATTTTCGTTATTCATTTTGGAGGACAAAATTGGATAGATGGATGAATTTTGATGTTTGTATATCTTCATTTTTGTCTTTGAGCATCTATATTGGCATATAATGATGATTGGATAAACTTTTTCTCACATGTAAGTGCTCTTTTAATGCTCTTTTTCATTCTTTTCTATGTCACATAAATGATGTTGGGATTTGGCTATACTAGGCTGGAATTTTGTTGCTTTTCTTTGGTGAAAGGGTATAAATTTGTCTTTTATTAGCATTGCATCATGTTATGGGCCATGTTTGAATAAGTGAATGTTCCTAGATATATTTCATGGAAATTTATCTTGATAAGTCATCACATATTACACATTGAAGTATAAAGACCTTGAAGCAATTTTCCTCATGCCCTAATTGTCATGCGAAATTATTCTAGAGGCCTCCTTGACTGAATGAAACCATCCCAATCATTGGAATCTTCTTGACTCCATTTCTCCCAAAGGAATAGGCAATTGGTCTTCCATAGGTGATCACCGTAAAACATATTTTTCTCGCCTTCTCCCTTTCTTTCTAGGCCTAGCCTACATAGGTCACCTAGGACATCACTTATCTCACAATCTAGCCATCCAAATACTTCGATTTTGGTCCACAATTGCGCTGGAGTTTGCTCTAGAGACCCTCCAAATTTGTACCAAATTCGACGGTGGGATCTCCAGATATTGCAAGCCGTAGCTCGAGGACCATTTCTTGCCCTAGGTTTCCCTTGGATGGTGACCTCATTGAGATTATTGCATCAAATTCAAATAAATTTCTCCCCCTTAATTAGGTCAAGCACACCCTCGGTTGATCAATTCCATCCCCTTGACCTAATTTTGGGTCCACTTGGCCCTGTATGGTCCCATAACATTTTAAAGATCAAGCCGCAAAGACCACTTGGAATCAAAGTTTCCATGAGGATTTTAGAGGCTAGGAATCTCCTTGACAAGTCATATACCCAAACCCTAGCCCTTGGAATTCCCCTAAGCCCTTCTTAGAGAACCTTTCATCTTGCTTTCCAAGCAAGCCATACATTTGAGCCTCTCTTGTGAATAGGCTTCTAGGATCACCTTTCACCCTATCATTGATCCATTCATCTTCGTGATCCTCATTATATCGGGTCTCCTCCCATAGGTGAAACTTTGTAAAGAGCAAGGATCCCTAACTGAGGTGACAATGGGCTATCACTCCATTGTTTCCCTTGAACTAGTAGTTGCCCTATAGGACCCCTGGTAGTTTGAGCGGTAACACTCCCAATTGAAAAAGGTACAAAGAGGCAAGTAGACAACAACACTGCATCAATAGTTGGCTCTATGAGACCCCAGGAGGCCATCCCTGCTCAGTTTGTGAGGACCTTACAAAGATGTACCATCAAACCCTACATAGTTCACATGCCATCAGCAAACAAAATACTTCCTCCAATTCTCAACAATGGTTACAATGCCTAGACAGCAAGACATATCTCAGACTAGATCTTCCATTTCTTGCAGACCCTCCATTCGGTCATCTATCAGGAGCTTCTTCCATGTGACCTCAAATGTTAAGAAAGATAGCATTAGGTGGTGTTGATCGACACCGCTTAAACAAGTCATCCCACAATACTCACACATATCTGATATAATTCTTGTTTTTCTACTCCATAATCTTAGCCTATAGATCTTCTTACCATATAGATTAGACCTTCCTTCATGTTATAGCAAAAGTCTTTGTGCTTGCACATTTTACCCCTTGACATCTTTAGCTCCATTGCCAAATCTTCCCGTCTCACTCATTCTGCCTTGGCAGGCTCTTGATTATTTTGTGTCGTGCCACGATCCTTTATAGGTGTGTCATAGCAGCATTTTCTAGGAGTTGCGCTTGCACTCTCACATTGTACTTATACTGATTGTACTCTTCTTCAGTCCCATTGACCTAGGAGTTGTGCTTGCACTCCCACATTGTACTTACTACTTATACTGATTGTACTCTTCTTCACTCCCATTGACCTACTTTTGTGGTCAATCGGTGGACATTAATAAAATTATCTTAACTTATCCCACACTATTGTACTTAGCAGCCCCATTGACTTACTTGTGGTCATTTGTTGAACGTCAATAAAATAATCTTATATTATTTTATCTGTCTACTTAATATTACCAATGAAATTGGTGTACCAAGATTATTAAGGTCCCAGATGACAAAAAGTTGCATATCGGTATAATGTGGGACTGGGGCATAAGTTGCACAAAAGAAATAGGGAAGGATGGAAATGTGACACCAAAAAAAATTGAGAAATGAGGAAACAAGTAATCTAAAAAAAGCAAAATGTATAAATAATTCAAAAAATATTATTTTTTTAAATAGTAAATTACCAAGATAAATTGATTGAAATTACCAGAAAAATTAGAATGCCATAAACCACAAATTAATAGAAACCTGATACATGATTACAATTTGCAAAATCCAAACTCAGCCTTATAAATTAGATTATATGAGCTACACTTGAACAAGACCTGTGTTCACCAGTACATGGTGGAATGAACGAAGACTCAGATATTTCTGCAAACAAATTTCCCAACTCAAGAGGTGCAGAGGAAGGGGCACAGGATCAAGTTATTCATAAATGCTAAAAAGGCTGTTAAGTATGCTAAAAGATTAAAAATACCACAATTTCTACCTTTTCAAAGTAAAATCTGATGGGTTTGATTCCACCACGGAGCACCCTGAAATGGGGGCCACACTTTTAACTTTTGATGTAAAGATTTATGTTAATGTCGATATTCAACTTGCATTTTACTTTAAGTTAATATTTACCTTTACTATACTTTACTGTTCCATATATTTTACTTTATTTTACCTTTCCATCTACTTTACTTTCTGTTGACATTTACTTTTCTTATATTTTATCTTTATTAAAAATGAATTGTTTTCCATTTTTCAGATGAACAAGAACCACAGTAAGGTTTTTCGCAGAAAGAATCAGGTCTGTTACAGATAGAATGGAAAATGCAGGTCTAGACGAGGCCATGCCAGCAAGAGACAGCAGCTATGACCCAGCATAGGCATGGATTTCCCTAACCCACGTACAATTTCCATGTTGGACATAATCAAGTTGTCACTTATGCTCATCTTTATGTTTGCTTTGTCCTAGCCTCTATCGTTTTTACATCTTGACTCAGGTTACCCTAGCCATGCCTTTATTTTAAGAGTCAGTCTTTTGTTCTGCTCCATAAGTGTGGCCTCAGGTTTGCTATTTCTTCTGATGATCAGTTCAACGAATGACCATAAATAGGTCAATGGGACTGAAGGATACAACCAGTACAAATACAATGTGGGAGTGCAAATGCAACTGCTAGAAAATGCCAAAGCTAACTCTAGGGTCAAATGAAGTTAAAAAAGCGTTACAATAATAGGACAGCCTCATAAAGATGTATATAACTGGATCATGTAGATGTTTAAGTGAATATAGAAATATGGCAACTTTCTGGGAGGGATGCTTCTCTTTCTGAATCTGCTTGTTTGGTTTTTGTTCCGCTAGATCAACACCAGGTTTTTTGTGGGTTGCCCTAGTATGCTGACTTTGATTTTTGAGCAACTTTCTTTATCGTAAGTTTCAGTTGTTCAATTGTTGCTGTAACCTTGTGGTTTGTGAAACAAAAATGGCCACTATCTTGTGGTTCTCTTTCTGTTTATTTTCTATTCTATTGACTCCATTTCTTGCTTGCATTTTTCGAGTTTCTCAGAGCTAGCTACCCTGTGAATCTGTGTATGCGCAAAGCTTGCAGCATAAGCAGCCTATAGGTATGGCTTCTTTAAACAAGGGTATGAATGCTAGTAGCTGAGGTAACTGATACTATTATGTCTCTCAATCAAAGAGCCCTGATTGTTGAAGCTAAGTTGCACTGAAGCAGATGCAGATACGACAAATTTTCAAAAGATCTGGATACGATACGGCAAGGAAACAACATATATATATATATATATTATATATAAATATATAATAAACAAAATAAAAATTGCATATTACCATTCACAATCTAGAATCTAGATTCTGTATTTAAAAATACATAATCATCATCATCAATTCAGCATAGACATTGTCATCGTCATTAGTGATTACAAATTTATAGGTCATTAGTGATTAGAAGTTTGGGCATATTTGAAGGATCTTTGGCTATTATTTTCATTAGGTATTGTCAAAGAGCCACAAACAATCACAACGCTGTTATTTTCAAATGTCATAAACCACTAAAAACCAAGCTTCTGTATCCATGAAATACTGGAAAATGGTAAGAAAAGAGACTTAGCTTGGGCATAGTGCATGGAAGCTGAAACATTGCAGTTTTGCCAAAATACAATTTCAGGATGCTGAAACATTAGCCTTATCTGAAATAGGGACACATGGAAACATGACAGCATGGAAACACGACCCTGAAATCTGTCAGGCTATACAGCCTGATACTAACCTTTGAGCACCATTATGTTCTTTTTCATATGGAGCCCTTTGATGTGCTAGAGCTATTTTGAAAACCATTAACCCTATTCCCTTCGTCATGCAACAAGTGTGCAATCATTCATGTAAAAACCCTTTCAATTATTCTTATGGAGAGTACATTGCCATTTCCAAGACCCACCACCAGGGCTACGTTCAAGTAGGATCCCATGTTTCCAGAGAGGACAAAGATCACTATAATTGCTGAATTTTTCTTGATGACTAGAACTGACAACACTTTGAAAGGCCAAGGATGCAAAAAATAAAATAAAAATAAATGCTGCTGACTAATGATAATGATGCCTGAAACAATCATCTTTTTGTCATACCTCTAGAAATGACTCCAAATGCTGCAAAAGTCACTCTAAACGAAATGGCACAAGTCGAATGAAAATAGGGTGAACGAGTGATACATAGGTTAAGAAGGGGGTGGGGCCTCAATGCTGACTTTTCCTAGTGAAAAAAATGCCTGTCATTCCTAGCTTTTTAGCATTTGCACATGGTTGTTTCCATATTTCTGCAAAAGGATCCAAAAAAAATTCAAAAACTCTAGAAATGTATCGAATTTGAAATCCTCCATTTCCGAAAATCTGAAATGGATATGAAACATTTCCACAACATTTCAAAGGCGAATCATTTCTGTTTCTGTTTCTGAAACACTGAACAACTTTTCTAGGGGTTGGAAGGGGCATTTCCAGCAACTTAGTGTTGAAGTAGTTGAAGGGGGGTTTAACAAACTTCTAGCAAGGGATCTCCATTTTAATGCCAATGATCCTATGTTGAGTGTTGATTTCAGAGATGTTGCAATAAAAGTGTTTCACACCTTGGTATTGAAAGGTGTTTTCAGCAAACTCAAAGGTTCGACATTCAATAACAACAACAACAACAACAAGTGGCCCATCAAGAATAGGTGTTCCTCTTCAAACAGATGGCTGTCAAGCATATAGGTAACATTGTTGAATCCCCTCCCAATGCAATTGTATGTAAGGAGGTGAAACAAGATAATATCACATATAGCAATAAGTAAAGTCAGGGAGATGGACAGTCTTGTTCATCAAATTCCCCCTTTGAAGTGGAGTTTTGATCAATCATCAAGGACACCCCTTATACTAAACTCAAAACCTTCAAGTCAATTGGGTGAACTTGATATTGATTTTTTCATTGATGCAAAACTATTATCTGTTGTTAAGAGTACTCAAGAAGAGAGTTATCAATCTCAACTTTTTAAGAGGGATGCCTCTCAAAAAGGAGATTTATAAATTATAAGTGATACATTGATAATTGGGTCCCTAGAGGTTGAAAGGTGGAATCCTCCTGGGAACTGGGCAATTGATATATCCACATTGTATTTGGCAATGAAGAGGTAGCTCAAGCAGTGTCAGTAAATGGAGTTTAGATGTTTGTTGGTGCTTTGGTGTATGTGCAGCCCTGGTATGACACTGCTAACCCAGAATTTGCATTTGAATACAACTACCCTCTTTGGATGGAGTTCCTCACATCCCTGAACACTTACAAGCCCAAATCAAGAAGATAGTGTGAAATTTCCACGAATGCAGTAACTCGATATTTATCTCCTAACTTATGCAGTTTATTTGTCTTTTGTAAATTAATTTACAGCAAATAACGATAAATTCACTACTGCAATTCTTCACAAAATCAAATGCTAGATTTGAGAAAATAATGCACATGCCACACACACAAAATTGGACACCAATATTTTTGGACAATCATCCCTAGAAAAACATCAAAGGGAAAACTAGAGCCACAAATGAGGGTTTTATTATTCTTAATTCTTCAGCAAAATAGAAAATACAACTACTTGCCAATCCACTGGCAAATCTTTTGACAAATTTATCTCAACTAGCAAAATAACTAGAATTACAAAGATCTCTCCTCAGGATCAACTCGGCCTCCTCCCAGCCACTCACATTCCTTCCTGCAACTCGCACTAGCTAACTGGACTGCCTGCTGCTCGGGAACTCGTACTGCCTGTGGAAACCCTCTCTAAAACTTGCACTGCTTGTTGTTGCTCACTGAGACAACTCACACTTCCTCCGGATCACCTCCCTAGACTGGAAATCGAACTGTTGCTTCTGAAACACGCATTGGCTAACTTCCTAACTCACACTGGCAATTCACACTGCCTGCTTTGGCCTTCTCTACTGGAAATCTCAGCCTCCCTGTCACTGGAATGCTAGAAACCTCCTAAGAATTTCTCCGGAAATTCTCACTATTGTAAACCCCAATGTTAGTGCCCCCCTCTGCTTCAACTGCGCCCTTGTTGAATCACTACAACTAGGTGAGTCGAACTGCTCAAATGTCTTGTACCTTCTCCAAACCCCATCGATTTGCTCTTATAATATTTTGTTGAACAACCAACGACCACGATCACATCTCAATCGATTGCTAAAAAATCATCTTGACTCTATCAAATGACTTTTCCAAACACCTCTCCAGCAAAATCGGTTTACCTCAATTATTCTGATTTAATTAACCAGTTTTCCTAAGTTAGACTTAGGAAATATTTAATTATTGGTTAATTAATCTAATTGAGGAGTTTCTAAGGCTTTTCTAGCGAAACCTTTTCTGGGTTTTGGAGATCTAGTGTTCCTTAGCCTCATAGACACCATAGAGACTAGAACACATGTTCGTTGCTACCAAAAACTAACAGATAGTAGAGCCTTTCACTTGACTATTTATAGGTGACAAGCAAGGTTCCTAAATTTTGCAGCATAATGCTAGACTTTGTGTGGAGGTGGATATCTAGAAGTAGCGACATTCCAAGATGCACCTTCTTTTCAGCGCCTCCATGCATGTTCAAAAAGTCATGCATCTTAACCTCCCTAACCGTTTCCTTGTTTATCTTTCCTCTTCTCACTTTATTAAAGATTGTTCTTTGTACAAACATGAACCCTCTCATGTTACTCACTCTTTACAAAACATCTCCTGAGAAACTCTTTAAATGGAGTTCCCTCACATCCTTTAACACTTCCAGGCCCAAATCAAGAAGATAGATAAATCCTTGCGACATATTGTTTTTCTATGATAAGCAAGATTCCCAGATTGTTATATCCCCATTTTCAGTTTCCTCTATATTATAGCCAAGATGGATTTCCAGGGCACGGGAGCAGGGTTATGTCATCAAAGGTCCAAGGCGAGTTTTGAGGAGTTTTACAAGGTCCTAAAATGTTCCTTTGCGTTTTCCACCCTTGGGGGCAGTTTTGTACAATTGCTTTTGGTTCCATTACAATATGATGATTTTCGTTATTATTGAGCATAACTTAATTAATTATGCTTAAGTTGGCATTCTAGGAGGAATATCTGATGGAACTACTTGGTGTACTAGCTCGATGGAGCCAGAATGAGATCTACAGGATGGGATGTTGAGAAGTGACTTCCAGTGGCTAGAGAAAGGATGGTGAGTGATTTACCATTTTCTCATATTATAAGTGAATTTTATTAGTCACTTAATTGATTAAAAGAAAGGGGAAATGACTAATTGAGGAGAAAAACAAAAAGTGACTTCTAGAAGGATAATAAAATAATAAAATAAAAATATTTCTAGAAGATTAGCGATCTATCTATTTAGATTTAAGATTTTAAAAGGAGGAAGGGGAGTTCATTTAGGGGATGATGACCACATTTTCGTCAACAATCCAAGGATGCAGGATGCAAAGACTGGAAGAAATTTTTTCAAAGTTCAGAATCATCAGCCAGCATGTTATATCATTATAAACCCAATTTCTGCAAGTTGTAATGCAAATGATGCGAGTATGACCATTTAATTATGTAACAACACCTAGGTAAGCCATTGATTTTGGTGATGAATTTCATCCTAGGAGGCTTTCTAACCTCACCGCATTATTTGTGTTTCTAAACACGGATAATCGACAAAGTTTTTCCTCCAGCTTAAACCCCAAAGCTAGGGTGGAATTCATTGACAAGATCTTAGGTGAGTCCTAGTGTTATATCAAGTCTTTGTAAAATTGATTTGGAAATAATTTAAGCTATTTGGCTAAATTATTTTATTACAGATCAATTGGTTTATAATAGATCATATTGCGTCGCAGAGATGGGTAATTATTTGAGGGTTTGTTTGTAAATGTGTGTTCCCCCTTTGAGGGTTGAATTCTCTGTAATATCTAATGTAAAAATATTTTAGTGCATGGTCCCTCATATTTAGACACCATGGCTAAAGTATTTGAGGGTGGAAAAAATATCAATCCCCTCGTGTCAATTAATTAATTTTTCAGGCTAAATAAAAATTAAATCCTAAGCCAAAAAATTAATTAATTTAGAGTCAAAAAATACTTATAAAAAAATTTAATTTTCTCCAAGTGGAAAATAATAAAAAAAATCGTGGATCAAAAAGAAGTCAATTTTTGGAGGCCCCCCCACCAAGGAAAAAATGGATTTTTTTAAGAAAAATTAAGCCCTTGGACCTTGGTGGTTAAGTCAAAGTCAAAATTTTGAGGAAATTAATCCAAAAAATTAATTTTTGGATTAAGAAAAAATGGGTTTTATGAAAATTCGAAATTTTCCTCAAAATAAATATGTTTGATGGTAGAGATTAAAAGATGATCAAATTATTATCAACGGTCGAGATTATTTTGGTGGGGATCAAGCCAACTAGCTGTTATTTTCCACTTGGAGGATTTCTCTATAAATAGAAGCCATTTTGCTTCTCAAGTCACAATGAAAATTCTGGTATTGGGCTATCAGTGGATGATGTAAATTTGTAACACTAGTGTTGAGTCATTGTTCTGCTGGGAATGTTTTAATATCATAATAAAAAACTTTGGTATTCGGTTCATGGTGTTCTTGTTCAATTGATCTATGGTATGAGCTAGTTATGTGCTTTCCTATATTGTGCTCAAATTATTTATGTGCTTGTTATCTCATTTGTCAATAATAAGAACATTCTATTGGTAAATTTTGGTTTTATCTTAGGTGATCTGATTCACCATATGATCTAACAAGTCTGCTTGAGAAAATATATAGAGATTTGCGCATACACTAGCCCTTGGGCTCCAAGTTCATTTACTGTGGGAAAGAGTCGACCTTGTTTGGGCTCTACGAATTTTTATATGGTATTTTTACTTTGCGAAACGGTGTGGCTAATATTCTAACTTTCGAAAAACGCATTGATCCAATGCCATTATTCAGAATTTATTTCCTCAAAAAAAAAAAAAATTTACAAGCATTGAATAATTGTGAGTATTTTGTATATAATTTTGTAAATTTATTTATAACCCTTGTTTTGTAGCAGTTGGGGTTTTGGGGTTATTTTAAAGTTTGAATATATTGAGGTTTTGGGAAAATTTTAATTCAATTGTGCAAGTGAATTCTCAAGCCACAAAAATTTTGTGAAGGTTTCTAGCCTCATTAAAGGAAGGCGTTGGGATTTTTGAGGTGGATTTAGGCCTAGAAAGGAAAGATCCACCGTCTAGCTTCCCTCCAAGCTCAACGCTCAAGCCAAAGAAGACATTGCTAGCCCTCAAGAAAGATTTTGTAGAGTTCTGTGGCGATTTTTTGGAGATTTGAAGAAAATTTCAATTTTTTGCAGGGGTTCATAAATTTTTTAGGCCTTCTTGGCCTAGTGTAGCCCTCATTCTCCCTAGTCGTGGCCTTTTTTTCTTCCATTGGTGAGCCACTATCCTTTTTAGGCCTCCAAACCCTAGTCGCAACCTTCTTTTACCTTAACGTCAACCCTTCAGGGTTACTAGCCTTAAACGCAACCCTTTCTTGGCCTCCTCTCCCCCTCCATTATTGAAAGGTGTAACTAGGTTCAGCCTTCATAATGACATGTAATAATGATTTTATGCGAAGAGATGTAAATAAGAAAAATGAAATTATTATATTAACTTGCTTCATAAGTTTAATGAGAAAGGGATTTTGTTTGAGTCAATCATTCCCATAGAGAGTCTTTACGATTTATTTGTCATCCAGTCATAAAATATAAGGGTCAATAACATGTAAATGAAGTCGTGCTACACTTTGTAAAAGGTCATCTTGTCTATGTAAAGTATCCTCCAAAAAACTTGTCACCTAACCTCTTCAAGTCGGCCTACATCCAGGTGTCAAGTCAGCCTAAAGACCTAGTGAAGAGGGGTATAAATAGAGGAACTCGACCTCCATTCTAAGCATCAAGTTTGAACTGCCACTCTTCTAGGGTAACGAAGAAAGAATCTTTTGGGGCAAATGAACTAAAATCTTTTGGGGCAGCAAAGTAGGATCTTTTAGGGTAGCGAAGAGATATCTTTTGGGGCAGCAGAATCTTCTAGGCCAACAAAGAAGTATTTTCTGAGAGGCAGTGAATATGTCTTTTGGGATAGTGAAGGAAGGAATCTTCTGGGACAGAGAAGTAGAGACTGAGTTTCTCTAGAAGACCTAGAGACTGAGATTCTCTAAGGTAGTCGTGAAGGTGCAGTATAAGAAATAGAGACCGAGTTTCTCCAGAAGAAGCAGAGAAGAGCAACAAAAGGAAGAACTAGGAAGACCAGGTTGGTGACAAGGTTCTTGAAGAGGATACTAGAGTCAAGGGTCAATGTCATGCTCTTGGTTCTTATCAATTAAAGATCTAGAAGAAGAACTTTGATTGGGTTTTCCTCTCAAGAGGTGAGATACTTTGGTTCTAACTGAAGAAGCATATATATTGTGTCACTTGTCATTATTTATTTTGATAATTGTCTTAATGAAAAGAACACACTAATAAGCTAACAAAGTGAAAGATCATAAGTAAAGAAGAACAAACATATCACAAGCAATTATCAAGCAAAGAAATTGTTAATATTACATGCCCTAGAATTCTTGACATGGTATCAAAGCTTAAGTGTTGAAGACAAGAAGGGGCAAACAAAGCAAGTTGACACACAAGGATCAATCTTCAAAGAAGGAATCAAAGCAGGTCAAAGGTTAATCAACAAGTTCAAGATCTACATCATAGAAACCCTACATCGAAGAAGGAAGCAGGAAGAAGAAAATGAAACCCTAGAAGCACTTCAGACATCATCACATCATCAAAGGATCATAAATTAAGCTCTCTCCCATCAATCACTCAAGAAGAAGGCCCTATATCAACATCAAGGAGGAATCAAGCAGCAATCTGACAAGTAAGTCTATGACTATATCCAATAATATCAAAATGTCTTTTCGCAAGGAAAGCAACAAATTGGTTGGTGCTGTAAATTTCCTTGAATGGAAGAAAAGGAGTGACCTCAATCTTATTGAGAATCAGGTCATGGTTCACATTAAGGGATCAATAACCCAACCTCCAAAAGAAGATACTCAAGCTCATGTTAAATATATGAAGGGAGAAGTGAGAGGCCAAAGGATCCTTATAGAATCTATAAGAGACTCTCTAATCCCATATGTATCAAAACTAGAAACTGCAAAAGCTATATATGACAAACTGGTAGAGTTGTTTTCTGTAAGTACCGCAGGAGAAGTAATCTCCTTAAGACAAGAACTCTACAAACTAAAGATATCCAAGGAAGACAGAATAGCCTCATACTTCATGAGGATATCAAAAATTCGAGATCAACTACAAGAACTAGGAGAAATTATGTCTGACAGAGAGATGACCACAATGGTACTAAATGCACCACCTGAAGAATGGGGTAACTTCACTTCAAGCTTATATGGGAAGAAAGAGACTACTCCATTTCAAGATTTATGGTCACTCTGTAAGTTTGAATAAACCGGATTAAAAGCAGAAATTGATGTCGGACCAAGCGTACAAAATCAAGCATATGCTACAATGACAAGAAGAAAGAGAAAATTTGTAAAGTTTGGTCCTCCAAAGAGGAGGAAGAACATGGATAAGATAAGATGTTTTGAATGTCATGAACTTGGACACTATAAAAGAGATTGTCCTAATCGTAAGGACAAGAGGAATAGAGAAGGAGCACACATTACTGAAGAAGTAAAAGAGCCTGAGTCAAAGAAGCCTAAGAATGAAGAAGTAAAAGATCTCTACTATGACTGAGATGATCTTCTCAAGAAGGTACTTTCCACTTGTAAAATGTGGTCTTGATGCAATTTAAATTAGATTGGATGCATCTCAGTAGAAAATAGCATAGAATCATTAAGTAAGAGCTTGTGACATGGGAAGCAGAAAATATGTCTGGTACAAATCCTACTAATTTCAAAGATTAGGAGGCTCTTAGGAAACCTCATGAATATTTATAAAAGCAGAGGTCATCATCGACTGGGATCATCATAGATGAAAGCATCTGCTAGGTAAGGATATGAAAACATCCTCAAGTTTCTCGAATAGAATTATCATCAAAGGATTCACCGATGTAGAAAATAAGCAACAAGTTTTCATTAGGAATTCCAACTAGTAGGATCCAAGGAATGATGATATGATAACATAATAGAAAAATCGGTCCTTTCGAATGAAATAGAATGAAGAAGTCTGATCACCGAATGAAAGATGAGGTACAGATTGTTATGAAAGTCATGCCATATGGTTGAAGATAATATGGATCACTATTTCCATCCTGGGAAATCTGATCAAGAGAAGAAAGGATCTCCTTCTCCAAAGAATTGCAGAATAGCATAAGTCACACTAGATGAAATCAACATAATATAAGCAACATGAGGAAGTTGACTATAATCAGGGACTCTGATTGGAAGCTCCTAGGAATGAAGTGTGCGAGAAAAGAAAGGAAGAGATCGTGATAATAGATTATAAAAGGCATTCAACATCTAAAGTCCAAGAAGATTTGACTAGAATATCTCTCGGAAGGATATGAAGACTCTAGTAGAAGTTGGGAAAAGATAGAGACCCTTGACACTGAATATCTGGGAGATGTGTCAATCTGCATGTAGGATGCTGACACTTACAGATGTCATGGTGAAAGATCATCACAAAGGCAACACTGATTTGAAATGTTCACTGATTATTTTTGAACTAACACCTAGATGGGCTTATGTAGGACTTTCAAAGGGAAGATTTGTGAATGACTTCCAAGCAGGCGATATAGAAAGATGTAATGTCCTTCTGAGAAATATGGCATGAAAGCAAAATGACATGAAGCAAAGCCAGATAGAAAATCTGATAGATCACTTTCTGATGAGATGAGGACATAACTGACTCATGAACAAAAGTGATGAATGATTTGTGCCCTATATATAGAAGTTCCCAAAAGGTTGAAGACTCCTTAAAAGAAATTCATGACATCGAAGAAAGGAGTTCTTCATGCAGTTGATTGTAGTAGGATCTCCACATGAAGAGTTGTTATAGGTCCCTGGTTAAGAGGGAGCATGAGAAGAAGTTTCTTACTTGGAAGAAACTCGGAAATTCCTAAGCTGGAAGCTTAGGTACATTCCTCTGTGATAGGAATGAGTACATTCCTTTAATGGAATAAAACCTCCTGGTACAAGGAGCAATAGACATGTTGTTATGTGCTTCACCTAAGAAAGCCAGAATGGAGGATTGTGTAATCATTTGGCATTCGATGCTCTTATGGGATAAGATAGGGAATCCCATGAAGAGTAGTTATGGAGGACCAATCTTCTTTTGGGACTAGGGCGTCCAAGAAAAGAATAGTCCTTATGGAGCATACCCTGAGAGAACCCAAGTGGGGTATGTTCTGAGAGAGACAATGATGAGTACGTTTATAAATCATTGGTCTCACTCGCATTGTGCTATGATCTTATGGAGAGATAGAGTTGTTAGTCAAGGCCTTGCTATATAACAATGTTGGTTGGTATGATGCTATACAAATGAGTTACAAATCCGAATTCTTCTTATGAGAGATTCTTCAAATTGAGAAAGTCCAAGGTACCATTATGAATACCTCCCTAGTTAAGAGGGAGTGTTGAAAGGTGTAACTAGATTTGGTCTTCATAATGACATGTAATTATGATTTTATGTAAAGAGATGTAAATAAGAAAAATGAAATTGTTATATTGACTTGCTTCATGCGTTTCATGAGCAAGGAATTTTGCTTGAGTCAAGACTCCTATTGAGAGTCTTTAGGATTTATTTGTCATCTAGTCATAAAATATAAGGGTCAGTGTCATGTAAATGAAGTCATGTTACACTTTGTAAAAGGTCGTATTGTCTATGTAAAGTATCCTCCAAAGAACTTGTCACCTAACCTCTTCAAGTCAGACTACAGACATTGAAGAAGCTGCCAGAACAAGTCGGCCTACATCCAGCTTCCAAGTCAGCCTAAAGACCTAGTGAAGAGGGGTATAAATAGAGGAACTTGGCCTCCATTCTAAGCATCAAGTTCGAACTCATTCCAGCGAAGAGAAGTGCAAAAAGAAGTGTGAAAAAGAGGCAGCGAAAAAGGATTTTCTCTAAAGCTAAAAAGACACTCTTCTAGGGTAATGAAGAAAGAATCTTCTGGGGCAAACGAAGTAGAATATGCTGGGGCAGCGAAGTAGGATCTTCTGGGGCAAACGAAGTAGAATATTCTGGGGCAGCGAAGTAGGATCTTCTGGGGCAGCGAAGAAGTATCTTTTGGGGCAACGAAGAAGGGATCCTCTGGGAGGCAATGAATAGGTCTCTTTTTGGATAGCGAAGGAAGGAATCTTCTGGGAAAGAGAAGTAGAGACCGAGTTTCTCTAGAAGACCTTTGTCTAAAAGACCTAGAGACCGAGATTCTCTAGGGTAGTCGTGAAGGTGCAGTATCAGAAATAGAGACCGAGATTCTCTAGGGTAGTCGTGAAGGTGCAGTATCAGAAATAGAGACCGAGTTTCTCTAGAAGCAAGAGAAGGAAGAAGTAGGAAGACCAGGTTGGTGACAAGGTTCTTGAAGAGGATACTAGAGTCTAGGGTCAGGGTCATGCTCTTGGTACTTATCAATTGAAGATCTAGATAAAGAATTTTGATCAGGTTTTCCTCTTAGGAGGTGAGAGGTTTTGGCCCTGGCTAAAGAAGCCTATATACTGTGTCACTTGTCATTATTTATTTTGATAATTGTCTTGATGAAAAGAACACACTAATAAGCTAAAAAGGTGAAAGATCATAAGTAAAGAAGAACAAACATATCACAAGCAATTATCAAGCAAAGAAATTGTTAATATTACATGCCCTAGAATTCTCAACATCCATGAGCCCTTTTCCCCATCTTATCCTCCTCGACACCTTTCCTCAGCGCGGTCGCATGCCCTAAGGCCTCTCCTTCCTCCTCGGCTCTCTCTTTTCCCCTTGCAGCAGCCTCTAGGACACTTTCCCTAGGTGTCGCAGGCCTCTCCTTTGCCCTAGCATTGGCCCATTACACCTCCATCCCTTAGTCTCTGCCCTTATTTGGCCTAGCATTAGCCTCTAGCCTGCCTCTAGCTCTCATTATTGCCCTCTCCTAGCCTATTTGCCTAACATCTATCTCTGGTTTGGGTTATCATTTGATTTTTTGCATCTAACACTTGGTGTTTGCAAAGAATTTGGGGTAATATTTCTGGTTGCAGGTGATCATTTCATTGGAGAAATTTTGGGCAAGAAGACTAGTAACTTCCAAGGCCTAAAGGCCTAGTGGTTTGCCTCCTCAAACCCTCATTTCCTCACTGTTTTACCAGTAGTCTTCAATTATTTTCGTTTATGGTGGTAACAAATTCATAAAAGTGGCATCAAGTTAACTAATAACTAACCTAACACATTGATAAGTCGCTTGCACAACTTGGGAAATCATTGTTTGGCATATTTCATGAATTTTCAATGACTGTCATACTGTTTGGAAAAGCAGCATAAGGTCTGATCTAACATAACAGTGACATCTAAAAGGATTCTAAATTCATTGGATATTTGTCCCTTGGTTTCCCTTGCATCATTGATTATAATTTTGTGTTTGGCAAACTAATTTAATAGGACTGCCTTCTAGGCTTCCCTTGGCTGCCTCATTCATCTAATTTGTGCTCTTCCATGTACTTGCATTCATAGACATATCACTGTTTGCATTTTAAGTGTTCAAGAAACAAGCGTTGGGACTGTTTTGACACATTTGGCATAGGTTAACTCACTCGTCATAAAATGTTAATTTTAGACAACAATGGTATGTTCTATGTTTTAGAGCAATTTTACTTCAATTTCTTTATTAGCCCAATATCAATATTCAGATTAGCAATCACATCAACATGATAGTAAAATGCAAAGAGAACATAAACATAAACATAAACAGTAGAAGACAAGCCAAGACAAGAGGACACAAGATGTGGCACCAGCCAGGGACAAACTCCAATGTGGGGAAACACTTGATCAAATCTTCTTTTAGTCTTCAATAGTTCAGCAGAGAGAGATAGTACAATTTACAAATTGCAGGGCTGAGTTCACACATGCGAAGGGGAAAGAGAGGCATTTTTGTTTTGACTAGCGTTGACTTTTTGTTTGGGACTGTTTCGACAAGCGTTGACCAAGTAGAAATTGACTTCATTTGACTTGGATTTTGACCTGTTTCGGGAGGCCAAGTTGGCTGGGTTTTGGACTGAAGTTTTCTGGGCATGTTGACTGCCTTTGACTATAGACTTTGACAGGGTTTGACCATAGATGAGTTAGGGTTTGACCAAAGACCTTTCTCTCTCTTTTGACCAACAAGATTTTGTGGCTACTTGAATAGGGTTTGACTAAAGGGAGAAGGCCGCATACTTTGACTGGTTGATTGTGTTCTTTGGAGGCTGATTTGACCATTAACCGTTGACTAGTTAGGGTTATTTTTGTGTTGTTGACCTTGACCAGAATTCGCAGATTTTTCTTTTGACCAGATTCGACTTTCTGGCTCATTTTTTATTGGATATTGGATGGTTGGTTTGGATAGTCAAGGCTTTGAGTTTGACTCATTGATGTGCTTGGACTATGTATCTCTCTACTAAACATTTGATGACAATCTAATAGAAGAGGAATTTGAAGAAAGGGTTTTCCCCCTTGTGGGGTTTTTCCCTGGTCTTTGACCAAATTGTTGTCTCTATTGTTCTTGGTTGTCTTCTATTGTGCATTTGGTTACTGTTATATCTACAATTGCTTATTGTTATTGGATAAAGTGATTGTTAATTGAAGAAGAATTGTAACAAGTGATCATGTCAACATTGAACACTGAAATATTAACAGCGTATCAAAGTTGAGGTGAAGACAAGCCCAAGGAGACAAGAGAAATCATCTTTGAAGGAATCTAATTTGAAGGAGCTTATTTTACTTGGCCAAGATGTCCACCTCCTTCAAAATTTAAGGTAAGTTGAATGATTCATCTAACTATGCAGTTTGGAGAACTAGGTTGGATGTAACTTTGGATGAGAATGACATCTTAGAATATGTGGAAGGAAAGATACCTGAGCCTCCGGAGAATGCTTCTGTTGTTATCAAAACCAAGTACAAGAAAGGTGAGATAAAAGCTAAGAAGATTATTATTTATTCATTGAGAGATCATTTAATTATTTATATTTCAAAGTTGAAGTCATAGGAAATGTATGATAAGTTGGTTGGGATGTAAGAAGTCAACAACTTGAGCACATTCTTTCTTTGAAGAATCAACTCAAGGACATCAAGATCAATAAGGGGGAGATTGTGCAATCATACTTCATGAGGATATTCCAACTCAAGGATCAACTATTGTATGTCGGAGAAGTTACTTCTGATAGAGAGTTCGTATAAATTGCACTTGGAGGTTTTCCTCTGATTTGGGAGACATTTATTACAACTATTAGCATCAACGATAGGGTCCCTTCATTTGATGAGCTTATTGGCAAGTGCACTCAAGAAGAGACCAGGATAATTTCTAGAGGAAGGATTCAAAATCATGAAGAAGGAGAACCCTTTACATTTGTTGCTCAAGCTAAGAAGAGGAAAGGAAAAGGAAGATCATCTAATTCAAGAAATCCTACTCTTGAATCCAAGGACTCCAATAGAAAATTGAGAAAAATTAAATGTTTCAATTGTCAAAAGCCTAGTTGCTATACCCGAGACTATCTAGAAAAGAGAAGTGCTCCCAAGTCCAACTTCAACAACAATTGTGGCTACAACAATAATAGGTTCAAAGATAGAAGAAGAGAAGATTTTGTTGATCAAGAAGAAGGTCACCATCCTCAAAAGAGATCAAGGAATTCAAGGTATGATAATAATGTAGTTGCTAGTCAATCTAAATACTTTCTTATTTCTGCTCTTTCTAGTTCCTCTCCTCTGGATTCGTTTGATAGATGGTTGGTAGATAGTGGGGCCTCTAAACACTCCAATGGTTATCGTGAAGTCCTCTCAAACCTGGTTTAAAAGGAGACAAATTAGAAGATCATTCTTGGGAATAATTCTACCTATTCGTGAAGGGCTTTGGTTTTGTTTCATTTCATTTGGATTATAGTGAAATCATACATTTACAGGATGTCTTATACATGCCGAGATTGAAAAATAATTTGGTATTTATATCTGCCTCGGAGGACAAGGGTATGAAGCTTGCTTTTATAAAAGGAAAGGTTCTTGCTTGGCCTATGGAGTCTAGCTTGCGAGATGCCTTCACTTTGGGCTCAAGAATTGAAGGTCTTTATAAAGTCAATGGAAGACCAATCCAAGCATTTGTTCATGATAGTAATCATCAATGTGAACTATGGCGCTGAAGATTTGCTCACCGTCATTATGAAGCCTTGCCCAAAGTGAGGAGGATGGTTTATGGAATGCCTGAGTCTCAAGAAAATCATGATGGACTTTGTCTAGGATGTGCTAGTGGAAAGAAGTCGAAGGGACCATTCCCTTCTAGTAGGAGCAGGTCTAGTGACACTTTACAACTCATTCATTCTGATCTGTATGGACCTATGCTAGTGACATCTCTTGGTGGCTATTTATACTACATAATCTTTGTGGATGACTTCTCTAGCAAGAAATGGATATTCTTCTTGAAACATAAAGACGAAGCATTTGATATGTTCAAGGACTTCAAGGCACTAATAGAAAATCAAACACGAAAGAGAATCAAGATTTTCAAGTCTAATAATGGAGGAGAATTCATTTCAAATGAGTTCACTGACATTTCCAAGAAAGTTGGAATCAAGAAGGAAACCATTGTACCTAACAACCCTCAACAAAATGGAGTAGTTGAAAGGAAAAACAGGACCATTATGGAAGCTACCTGCGCCATGTTGCATGATAAAAAATTGTCGAAGTTTTTGTGGCGAGAAGCTGCCAACACTGCGGTCTATGTTCAAAATAGAACCCCTCATCAAGCCTTGGGTGACAAAACCGCTGAAGAAGTCTTCACAGGTGTGAAGCCCGATGTTGAACACTTGAGGATCTTTTGCTGCCCTGTATGCTTTCATGTGTCGAAGGACAAGAGGAACAAGTTGGAGGCTTCAAGGAAGGAAGGTACGTTTGTAGGATATTGTGAAAATTCTAAAGCTTTTAGAATATATGTGTTTGGTCAAAGGAGTATAGAGTTTACCAGGCATGTGACATTTGATGAAGAAGCTTCCCTTGGGAAAGCAAGGCACACTCCTCCCCCTATCAATGTTGAAAAGAAGGATGATGCTATGGGCATTCAAGAAGGCCCTCCTGTGACTGAGCCTGAGACTAATGTTGTTGATGATCCCATGGAACCCATGGACCCCTTGGATGCCCCTCCGTGTGATCCTCCTGGTAGGAAGAGACCACTATGGCTTCGTGACACATTATAGGATGTTGAGAAACATGCTACTACAAGAGGAACCTTCAGGGAAAGTAAGAAGCCATGTCGACACCAGGGATATGTTGTAGCTGTGAGCAACATGATACAGATTGAACCACACACTTTTGAAGAAGCAGTTAAAGAATAGGTATGGAAAGATGTTATGGTTGAAGAATACGAATCCATCATGAAGGACGATGTGTGGGAAGTGGTTCTAAAACCCGATGGGAAGTCTGTTGTGACTTCTAAATGGTTGTATAAGATCAAACATGGTGTGGATGGAAGTATCGAAAAATATAAGGTGAGGCTCATGGATAGAGGTTTCTCCCAGAAAGGGGAGAGGACTATGATGACATATTTGCACTGGTTGCCCGTTATACTACTATTCAATCTATTGTTGCCCTTGCTGCTAACCAAGGATGGACTCTTCACCAGATGGATGTGAAGATTGCATTTCTACATGGCTTTCTTCAGGAAGAAGTATATGTTGAGCAACCATAGGGTTTTGAGGAGCATGACGAGAAGACACGTATGCAGGCTAAAGAAAGCGCTCTATGGATTGAAGCAAGCAACCAAGGCTCAGTATGCCCGCATTGATAGCTACTTGATGAAGCTTGGATTCATAAGAAGCAATGCTAACCCGAACCTCTACTTCAAAGTTGTCCAAGGTATGCCCCTGATTTTGGTATTATGTGTTGATGATTTATTCTTTACAGGTAGAGAACCTCTTATTCTCGAATTTAAGACTGAGCTAACCTTTGAATTTGAGATGAAAGACCTTGGATTGATGCACTACTTCTTAGCCTTAGGAGGTGTGAAAAAACCCTGGTGAGATTTTCCTTTATGTTAAGAAACTGCTGGCAAGATTTGCTATGGTGGAATGTAAGTCTTATTGCACCCATTGTTTCAACATTCCAAGGAAGCAGGATACAGAAGCTTGACGGAATTCTTTCAAAATTCAAAATCATCAACCAGTTGTTTGTCATGTCATTGTAAACCCAAACTGCAAATTTGTGATGTAAATGATGCTAATACAAATGTTAGTTACGTAACAACCTAGGTAAGCCTATGATTTTGGCGACGAATTTCATCCTAGGAGGTTTTTCGTCTCATTGATTATCTATGTTTCTAAGCACAAGTGATTGGCAAAGCTTTTCCCTCCAGCCTCACCCTAAAGCTAGGTTGGGATTTATCATCAAAGTCATAGGTGAGTCCTAGTGTTTTAGTTGAATATTTTATAAAAGTGATTTGGGAATAATTTAAGCTATTTGGCTAAATTATTTTATTATAGATCACTTGGTCTACTAAATCATATTGTGTCGCAGAATAGGGTTAAGTATTTTGAGTGTCTATAACAAACAAGTATTCCCCCTTTGACGGTTGAATTTGTAAAATCTTAGGCAAAAAATAATTTAATGCATGGTCCCTCATACTTAAACACCATGGCTAAAATATTTGAGGGTGGAAAAATAATTAATCCCTCATAAGTCAATTAATAAATTTTTCTAGCAAAAATAAAATTAAATCTTGAGCCAGAAAATTAATTAACTTAGAGTCAAAATTAAAATGTTAGAGAAATTAATTTCTCCAAGTGCGAAATTTCGTGGGTCAAAAAGATGTTAATTTTTAGAGGTCCTCCACCAAGAGAATATTGAAATTAAAAAAAAAAAAATTGGACCCTTGCATTTGGTGGTTAAGTCAAAGTCAAAGTCAAATTTTTTAGGAAATTAGATCAAAATAATTATTTTTAAGCTAATAAAAAATGGTTTAATGAAAAATTCGAAAATTCCTCAAAAATAAATATTTTCAATGGCATAGATTAAAAGTTGATCAAGAATTTATCAACAGTCGAGATTATTTTAACGAGGATCAAGCCAACTAATCGTTATTTTCCACTTGGAGGAATTTCTCTATAAATAGAAGGTGTTTTGCTCCTATTTTCATCTTATGATGATCTGGGTTCGGATGTAATTTTGTAAACGCTAGTGTGGAGCCACCATTTTGCTGGGAACGTTCGAATATCATAATAAGACTTTGGGGTACAATTCATGGTGTCTTTGTCTCAATGATTTGTGGTATGTGTTGGGTATGTGCATTCTTATATTGTGCTTTAATATTATCTGAATCTTATTTCATTTGTAGATGATAGGAACATTTTATTGGTAAGTTTTGGGCTTATCTTAGGTGATCTAATTCATTGTAAGATTCTAATGGTCTTTCTTGAGAGAATATATAGAGTTTGCAGGTTCCTTGACACTTAGGCTCCAAGTTCACAAGCTATGGGCACAGGCTGACCTTGTTTGGACTTCGAATATTTTATGTGATGTTCTTACTTCGCTAAGGTTGTGGTTAACATTTATTTTTCGAAATATATCTAGCCATCATCAAAATTTTATTTAAAAAATTATTCCTCAAAAAATCTTTTCAAGCATTGTATATTTGTATAGTTTGTAAATTAATTTTTGTAGATAAATTTTATTTTCTAATCCTTGTTTTGTAGCTGGGGTTTGGGGTTTTAGGATTTTGGATTTTTTGCATATATTAGGTTTTTGGACACTTGTAAATTTATTTCTGCGGGTGAGGTTCAAGAAGATTTGTTGGATTAGAGCTAGATCTAGGCCCTTGAGGGTAGGACCTAGTCTCTAGAAATTTTGTAGGGCCAGCCAACATCAAGGATTTTTGGCAAACATTGAAGACTTGAAGCAAAACTTTTATTTTGTGAGGGTTTCGAAATTATTTTGAGGCATCTAGGTCTATCGTGGCCATCAACCTTAGTCGTCCAGCCCTATAACCCTTGTTGTCTTCCCTTTTTTCTTTGGGCATAGGCTCTATAAGGCCTTTCAGGCCTAGCCGTAAGGCCTAAGGTCCTCGGCCTTCCCTCCTAGGCCTGTCGCAGGCCTAAATATGCCTCGGCCTACCCTCCGTCCCCTCTTCTCCCTTGCAACAAACCTGTTTAGGCCTTCCCTTCCCCTCGACCCTCCTTCCCTACCTCCATCTAGCCTTATCCGCCCTCTTTCCTCCCTTTCTCCTCCTCCTTATCCCTCTATTTGCCCTATTCTCCCTTTTTCTTCTCCTCCCGCTCCCTTTTCCTCCCTCTTCTCCCAAGTTGCAGCCCTTAAGGGCTTGCGGCAAGCCTCCAAGGCCTTTTACCTTAGGCCATAGCCCTTGTAGGGCCAACGACAGCCCCTTGTGGGCCTCCCCTTGCCTAACGACAGCCCCTTGTGGGCCTGTTGCCTTTGGTCGTGACCCCTCTTGGCCTTGGCAGCCCTAGCGTCTAGCCTTTTAAGGCTTGTCTCCCTTTCATCTTCCTTGTTTTTCCCTCATTCATCTATGTTGGTAAGCATTTGATTTTTGAAGCTAATCGTTGGTGAATTTTGTAGAGAAGTTGGTGAAAATTTGTGTTTTCAGGTATTGGAGAAAATTTGGGCAAGTGGGCTAGCTCCTTCTAGGCCTAGGGCCTAAGGGTTTGATCGTGTAACCCTCATCTCATTTCACTATTTGCTTCAGCAGTCCTATCATTCCTAACAGTGACAAAATACTTGTGAAAGTGCTCTAAAAATCACCCATAATTTGCTTGACACATTTTGGCATTAATTACATACATTAGGCATTTTTGTTATGAGATAAATTGCATGATCTTGGTAGCTGCCATCTCTGTATATTAATGACTGATACAGCAGTGGTGATTGCATCATATGAAAGTTAATCAACTCATGATTTCATTGGTTTGACACTTGGGTTCTCATTGCTCATATTTGGCTAATATCTGCTTAACAATTTGCACTTGAAACAGCTCGAAATTAAAAGATATACACTGTTGTCATAACAATGGAACACAAGTTACATAAGTGCTCTCAATGCTTTACATTCTTGCTGGTTACTTGTTTCAAGGTTCTAAGTGCTATTGAGAAGAAGGTTGGTAAACATTGGAATCTAACGTTTTCTTATCCCTTGTAAGCTCTTGCATACCCTCTAAAGATCATTAATTTTGCACTAAATTCACTCATACAAGCACCTAATCCATAATAGGGTATCATTTTGTATCATTGAAGAAATTTGGCTAAGAGCACTTGCAATCTTATTGGCATAACTCTACATCATTGAATAATTTGTGATCAAGGTTCTAAGAATCTAATTGGTTGTGATATCTTGGCATATAAGTGTTCTTTGTTTGAAGGGCATCTAATCTATTTCGAATGTCCCTTGATAATTGATTGTAATTCACATTGTCATATTTTAAGGATTAATTATCATTAGCATCTTGCATTGAAGTTCATTGGCTAATTGTTAAATGGATAAGTGCTCTAAGTTTCCTTAAATTGCAATTATTGTTATCATTTATTGGTTGAGCATCTTGTGGAAAATTATTTTGTCTCGAGAGTAATTATTTGAAAGGAGCTCTTGTTTATCACTGGCACTTGATAGCTTGGCACATTTTCTTGTGGTTAAGATTGTGTTTCATTGACAAGTACTTATTGATATAATTTAAGATTGAATCATAACTAAGTACTTAAACAAGTTGAACAAATCTTACCTTAAAAATCACTAATAATACTTGCATATCATTCTAAGTTAGTTCTGCACTTAATAATTTACCTCCAAGCATAAGCTTGTTTGATAGACATTTAGGGCTGCCCTTTCCCAATTTAGCTTGAGGAACTTAGCACCTCTTTAGTGGTTGACATGGTGACCTTGCAATCGTCAAGTGACAGTCTCTGCAGCGTCGAAGGCATCGGGTGGTTCGAACACAAGGGGAGGTATCATTAATCAAACCCTTGTTTGCTTCTCGTTGGCTTCCATCCCACAAACAACTCTAGAGACTAGTTCCAAACAATTAAGAGGAAGATTACATTTAGAATAGGCATTTAACTTAAAATCAACCAAGATTTTGCATTTCACCTAGTTAGTAGGATTTGCACTTCGTTTAGTTTAGTTAAGCATTTAATCAACGATTGTTCATCTAGTTACTTGGCATCTAATAAATAATAAGCAATAAGTTGACTCCATAAGGCACTGGTCTCACATTCAAATCTCATTTAATTTTTAAGTCTTGCTAAAATTAACTAAGTAGCTAGGCCATTCAATCGTGTCTCCTGAACTCGTTGATTGCCAACTTGTCCTTCATCTTCACATTTCCATAGGGACTATCCCACATAACCCTGTTGTTGGGAGATAGCTAGAACAGAGAGGTTGGGGATAAGAGTGACAGCCTCCGACCTAAGTCGTTGTTGCAGTGCCTATACAATCTGAGCGACAACAAGTCCATGGCCACATTGATGGAGATGAATTTCAAGAAACTATGTGGAGAAGTTGCAGGACATGTCTTGGCAAATCCCTCTTAAGTACCAATAGTTGATTGGGGCACTGATGTTCTTAGTGAACATTTGATTGGACATATGTTTTACAATGAATACTCTGAGTCAATTTATGACCAAGCTTCTACATGCACACCGGGTTGTTTCCAAGCATGTGCTAAGATACTTATATGGGACAATTAATCTTGGACTGAGATACACTGTTGAAGATGTGAGGCTTCATAGATACACTAATGTTGATTGGGTCAGAAATGTTATTGATAGGAAGAGCACATCAAGGCATTGTTTTAGCTTGGGATATGCCATGATATCTTGGATGAGCAAGAAGAAAAAGTCAGTTGCTCTTAGCACAATTGAGGTTGAGTACATCGCTGCTAGCATGGCTAGATGTGAGGCAGTATAGTTGAGGAAGCTCTTTGGAGAGTTGTTTGAGCAGGTTCTAGATACAACAGTCATATATTGTGACAAGAGTGGGATTCGATTGGCAAAGAATCTTGTGTTCCACGACAAGTCCAAGTACATTGAGATTAGATATCACTTCATCCGATATATGGTGCAAAGAGGAGCCATAGACTCCATCACATTTCGACTGGTGACCAGATAGAAAATACTCTACCAAGCCTTTGCCAAAAGGAAAGTTCTTGGTCTTCAGAGAGCAGGTTGGACTAGCGGATGTGACCCTCCTGAGAAAGGATCACGGTTGATTGAGAACACTGAGTTATGCTCTTCACCCTTATTTGAGCTCCCGAGTAGAGGAATTGAGTCGGAGAGCTCCTGGGGTTGAGGGAACTTTGGACAATAGGAAAGATTGTGATCATAACCTTCCATGGTAAGTAGTATCATGCCTATTGTCATTGTAGGGTGTGTGTGTGTGTGTGATCCTTGTCACTTGTGGCAAGTGACAAATCACTTGTCCCAACTTTTCTCAGTTGCACTCCTCCTAGATGAATCGTCCCACATCCTCCAAACAGGAAAGTGCTCTCTGGCCACCAAGTCATGGATAAAGCCATCCCAGTTCTCGGTGAACCCATCTAAGGAAATCCTAACTAATTGCTCCTCTGGAACAGCCTCTCTAATGGCAGTGAACTCATCCTTCACTTGTGAGACTCTGGTGAGGAAAGAGGTGACACTGTCGATCTTGGTCATCTTAGTGTTGCGTAGTTTTTGTCTCAACACCATCTTCTTGTTCTCATTAAAACTCTGGTGCAAAGAGACTAAGGACTCCCACATCTGATATGCATATCTCATTCCTGAAAAATGAGGGAATAAATGGTCATTGATGGCATCAAGAAGGATCCTCTTTGCCTTCACATTTTTCTTGCTGAACTCCACCAACTGAGTTGGATCAGTGGGTGCTTGCATAGCTGCTTCAACAGCATCCCACACTTCCACCTCCTCCAATAAAAGCATAATCCTATCCTTCCATGGGCCAAAGTTTTCAACACCCACCAATCTATCCTCTACTCTCAACCCAGTAGTCATGACCCCACAACAAACTATATAAAGCAAATCTAGAAGCGAGAACCTTTCTCCCTCTAAACTGCTGAAGTCTTTGGGTTTTTGGCAAAGTTTCAAAGGTATTGGTTCACTATTTGAAGACTTTAAATGTTTGTTGTCCTCTTTATCAGCTGACTGAAATTGAATATTTGATCCTCAACTTGGCTTAATAAAACTCTAATACCATGTAGAAAATTTATGATCTGCACCCTTAACCCAGTTTACAATTTTGCATGTGTTTGCTTAGGCCCAACCCACATGTTTTGACATGCTGATATAAATTTCAGAATGCGTTTATTGAAAACATTAAAGGAGTACTTCTACTATTTTTCACTTTCCTATCAGCAGGTAATTAATACAAAATTTAGGCAAGCATTCAAACATATGAGACTTATTTTTGGTCATGGTGACCACGGAAAAACCCCACAACCTCTTGTGAAAAAACGGTCTTCAAAGGAGGATTTTATTGCTTAAGAAATTATAAAATAAGTACAAAAAATTCATTGTACTTATCTCCCTTTCTTGTTGTAGCATTAATTGCAATTTATGGAAATTTGTGCCCACTGAAATCTTCAGGTTTTCACACATTTACATGCCCAGAGCTTTTGCAAGTTTCTCAGCTCAACTCCTCAAAATTCGTGCCCAGAACTCTACCTCAAAAATTGTGCTGAAGGTGCCTCGAAATCTGCACTATACAAGTGACAATCTGCCTCGAAAATCATGCCCGAACTCAGCTGAAGCCTCCCTCGAAATTCGTGCTACCTGTAGCAACTATCCTGAAATTCGTGCCTCGAATTTCAGGCCAGGATAGCGCTAGAAAACTCTTAGAAATTTGTGCCCAAGTGCCTCGATTTCTTTGTTGCTGCCCTCAATTTCTACGCTACTAGCTACCTTGAATTTTGTGCTACTCCTTGATTTTTGTGTTGTTGTATGCACCACTCCTGAAAATTTGTGCCTACTTCCTTGGCTGCAATTTCTCCTCAACAATCTCTCCTTGAAGTTTCTCCTCTCCTCTCTTCTCATGCTCTCTCAAGTGTAAGTGAAGAATGAGCCTCCATTTTCCTCTTTTGTCTCCTTGGAAAATATTTAATCCTTAAACCTAGGATCCAATGGTTGAGATTTAATCTCCAAATCTCAAGATGTGTGGTTGAGATCATTTCTCCCAAATGACCCCCCTCATACATTGGCCCCATCAGTAAGTCTCCTAATACCTTTATCAAGTTGTCTATTTTTTCTATTTTTTCTCATATTGTGATTTTTCAACTCACTTTAATATTAGAAAAGTAGACTGTACTTTACACGTAAAGTCACTTTATATTTTTCTCATAAAGTGATTTTTCAACTCACTTTAATATTAGAAAAATACACTATATACTTTACACGTTGTTGTTGCACAAAGTGTCTAGGCACCGGGACAACGCTCAGAGTAAGGGCTGTCACTCGTAATCCTTACTCACTCCGTTTAGACTCTCTCCTAGGCAAGTCAAAGGGAGTAGTCCCTAAGGTAAATGGATGAGAAAGCCTGTGGAACACGGGCTCTAGGAGATTTTAATGATGAAAATCTTGATGAATTTAAAGCAAGTCTTGGTCAATTATGATTGATGGATTAAGGTAAGACACAATCGCAAAATATAAATGACTATAGACCAATGCCTTTTATATTGAACTAACCATAAACTAAGTAATAACAAGTCATCTAGAGAAAACTTATAGATGTGGCAAAGCGACGATCATGAACAATTAATGTAAATACCCAAAACTTTAACATGCAAGAGATTCCAAAT
The DNA here is from genome assembly GCA_000404065.3 of Pinus taeda. Lineage (NCBI taxonomy): Eukaryota > Viridiplantae > Streptophyta > Pinopsida > Pinales > Pinaceae > Pinus > Pinus taeda. Next base: position 95,727 of record APFE030271489.1, on the reverse strand, counting down.
TTAAAATGATTTTCATTTAATGGCCCATATCTAGATTTAATCAACTTTCTCCTATAGCCAATATGTTTAAAACATTTATCGCATCTTAGAGAAATATCAAAATGCATTCAATCACCAAATAATACTAAGGAACTTTAAATTTTAATTTTAATTATTCCTTAGGCTATACCTTCAATGTGATGAATAAAGAAGTCAAACTGAATCAAAAGGTTAAAATTTTAAGATTTTAATGTGCCATAGGCCACATTAAAATATTTAATGTAAAATCGCAAATCCCCTTAGTTTAGTTTATTTTCGGTCACAAAATCTTTTTTTATTTTTTTTAATCTTTTAGAATTTTTTTATTTTTAATGTTTTTAAGATCTTTAGAATTTTTTTTAATTTTAGGATTTTAATTAAAAGACAAAGTCAAAATCTAAAAATGTAAAAAGAAAACAAAAGAAAATCAAAATAGAAAGAAAATTCGAAAAAACATGAGCAAACAAAAAAAATCGAATTTCAAAATTTTTATTTGTTTATATATGTTTTAGATTAAAAAGAAAAAGAAACAAAACTAAACTAAATCAAAACAAATTAAAATCATGAAATAAAAAAAATAAATAAATAAAAGTCTAACCCTAATCTAAATATATAAAACAGAAGTAAACTAAACAAAAATGAAACTTAACGCATATATACAAATAATAAAAAAAAGGTCAAATGTTTTGTTGTTTTGTGCAGGTGCGACGACGGCAAGGGAAACTCGACGGGCAGAAGGATGAAGTAGACCGGTTTGAAGAAAGCTACAAATAGGAGAGAGCAACAATGAAGCAGTCGCAGGGGGAAAGATGGAGCAGCAAAAGGGAAAAGGGTTTTTGGTTGCATGAGGAATGGACACACGAATCAGGTGGCAGCAAGGAGACAATACATAGGCTTGAATGACGGTGGGGTTTGCAGATTGAGGGAATATCAAGGAGAGGATTTAGTGGACGAATTTGAGGAGCTTGGATGGCAGACAGACAGTAAGAAAGGAGTTGAGGCAACATGCAAGATGCAAATCTAGAGGAAGGAGATACGCAGGTTGCAAGGGTAAACGTTGGATAATGAATGGTTGTCGGAGTTTCGATTGAGGGCTTAGGCAGCTAGATGGATGAGGAGCGAGGAACGTTGGAGAGTTTGGTGGCTGAGGATGCAAGAGGAGGCTGCAAAATCGAGCAGTAGAGAGGAGGGTTTGGGCAAAAGAAAGGGAGATCTGAAATTTCCAAAAAACCCCAAGATGTAGACAGCATAAAAAATTCGAAATTTTATGTTAGAAAAATCAACCTCAGGCAGCAGAGAAACTAAAAATGCAGGGAGAAGACAGGTGGCCCAGAAATATCGCATCCAATTGCTTCAGAATTGTTAATGAAACCCTCACGAAATTTCCAGATCTGTACAAAAACAAATAATAATATATATATATATATATATTAAAAATTAAACCCTGGACTGCAAATGTCTAAATAATATCCCTAGAAAACGATTTTGACAAACACCAGATATTCAGATCTTACCCTTTAGACCCTAGATCTGGACTCTGCACAGTTTTCTTCTTTAGATTTGTAGCTGCAAGACACAGTAAAACACTCAAACAATATATACAAAAACCCAGAAAAACCCAAGTCAGAAAATCGAAAATAATTACATATCTGTGTACATGAATGGCAGATCTATCAGATCTAGGGAGTGTGAGTCCAACTCCACTCCCAAATCTGATAATCTAAGGCTCTCAACAAGCACATCTATTGATTTAGCACGAAAAAATAAAAAATAAAAATAAATAAATAAAATAAAATTTTAAGGAGATACTAAGCTCAAAACCCTTCATGCATCACCCATAAAAATATCTTATGATAAGGCCGGGATCAAATTAAGTTGGGCTCTTCAGAAAACACAAATCCAGAGTTGGCTAGTTCAATCGAAAACTTCCATGAACGTCCGGTGATCTAAATATCAAGACTTTCCTGCAAAACTCAATTTAGCCATCAACATAGAGCGCGAAAACAATAATAAAACATAGATAAATAGAGATACTTGCTATTACGTTCAGAATTTAGATTATTATTCGAACCCCAGCGACTGAGCAAGATCGTACTCAAATCACTCTTTAGAAGCTATTATTAATGGCTTAAAAAATTACACATGAAAATGACACATCTTACAGTGTTTCCACGAAGAGCAACACTGGCGAAAATTAACCCCAAAGTCTTCTTTTATTATCCAAAAAAAAGTTTACACGAGCTTTTCGCTTAGTACACAATCCAGAGATCGGATGAACTGACTGACAAATGACCTCCTATTTAGAGATAAATTCTCCAACAGCTAGTTCGAGTGATCCTCGTCAAAGCAATCTCGACCGTTGATGAGGATTAAAATTTCTTTTAATCTCATCTGTCAAAATTTTAAATTCTTGAAGAAATTCGAATTTTTCAATTTAATGCATTTTAATTAATTCAAAAAATTAATTTTTGAATTAATTTCCTCAAAATTTTGACTTTGACTTAACCCCAGGGACCAAAGGCTTAAAATTTAGCAAAATAGTCAATTTACCTTAGTCCCATGACCTCTTAAAATTTAATATTTGAAGGACCAACGAATTTTGCCTTCAGAGAATTTAAATTTACCTAGGACCTAGACTTAATTGAATTTCTAGCTTAGGATTTTAATTAATTTTTCACCAGAAAAATTAATTAATTAACCTATGAGGGGATAAATTATTTTTCCAACCATTAAGACACATTATATCATGATTTTCACATTCTTTACATCTCAAGGGGGAAAACCCATTTGTAAAAGACCCTCATAGACTACCCAGCTCTGCGACACATATAATCTAGCAGATCAAGCAATTTGTAATAAAATAACCTAACCAAATAGTTGAGAATATTCTCAAATCACTTTTACATAGACTCGATCTAGAACACTAGGACTCCCTTAAGATCCCAGTGACAAAATCCATTCCGGCTTTGGGGTAAGGCTGAAGGAAAACTCTACTAACCATCTTCTTGAAGAAATTCGAATTTTTCAATTTAATGCATTTTAATTAATTCAAAAATTAAATTTTTGAATTAATTTCCTCAAAATTTTGACTTTGACTTAACCCAAGGACCAAAAACTTAAAATTGAGCAAAATAATCAATTTACCTTACTCTCGGGACCTCTTAAAATTTAATATTTGAAGGACCAACGAATTTTGCCTTTGGAGAATTTAAATTTACCTAGAACCTAGAATTAATTAAATTTATGGCTTAGGATTTTAATTAATTTTTGACCAAAAAATTTAATTAATTAACCTATGAGTGGATAAATTATTTTTCCAACCCTCAAGACATTTTACATCATGATTTTCACATTTTTTACATCTCAAGGGGGAAACCCCATTTGCAAAAGACCCCCACAGACTACCCAGTTCTGCGACACAAATATAATCTAGCAGATCAAGCAATTTGTAATAAAATAACCCAACCAAATAGTTAGAATTATTCCCAAATCACTTTTACATAGACTCGATCTATAACACTAGGACTCCCCTAAGATCCCAATAACAAAATCCATTCCAGCTTTAGGGTAAGGCTGAAGGAAAACTCTACTGACCATCCGAGAATGGATCGATGAGACAAAAAACCACCCGAAATGTAGATCGTCACTCGAAAAGTAGGTTTACCTACGTAATTACATGCATGACACAAATCTGTTGAGATTATTTACATTATACACATGCAGATTGGGTTTACCTTATAAGATGATGATCAAGTTGATGATAATAGTTGGACGGCACGAACACATCGATCAGGCACTATACCTTTTGGGAAAAAAGGGGGTGCACTACTATGGGTCGTTGACACGTAGTGGTCAACACACGTAAAGTCACTTTACAAAGTACAAGTGACTTTAATATTAGAAAAAAGTACATGGTACGACACTTCTAAGTACCTTTCCACCCATGACATTAATTTAACTCGTAAATGTCATTGAGACAAAAGTCTATTAATGTGCTCACTAGGCTAAAAGGGATAAAAACCTAGTAACACCTCTCCTTGGTATTATTTTCAACAATCATTGCATCAGAAGACTTGAGGACATGAGTTGTTCAGATTAATTGTTGCTCAGGTACACTGTTGCATCATTTAGTAGCAGTATTGAAGCTTTGAAGAAGTCTGATATTCATTGTCTATCTGAAGCACACATTAGCAAAAAGAGTTTCAATGAATACCTTTGTAAGTGGATCATTGTCCCTGGTACGAGAGCCCACAAATTGTTTCATTCAGTTTTATTTAAGGGTGGCAGGGTGGTGCAAGGCAGGAGAGTGAAGTCTCTGTCAGGTTGTAACTTGAAAATACTTCAAGGTGGTAGGGTGGTGCTAAGACAACTTGGAGCTTGGAGTGTATTGGAACATCCTATCAGTTGTAGTTGATAAAACCAGGGCATTGGAGTGTCCTTCCAGTTGGAGCTGGTAAAACCAGGATGTAAGCACATCCTTTCAGGAGTTGGAAATACCTGATAAACTTGAATGTTTTTCTAAAGTACTAGGAGGTTGGAGTTTCCCTATTCAGTTGGAGCTGAAGTATTTTTATACTCATAAAATATTAGAAAAGAGTCTCGTGGTTTTTCTCCCGGAAGAGTTTCCACGTAACAAAAAAAAAATTGTGTATTGTACGTGTAATGTGTTGATGATTTATGTTTTGAATTGATGTTAATGCTCTGAAATTAATAATTAACTAATTTTCAGAGAAAGACTGATTCACCTAACCACCCCCTCCCCACTCTCAGTATTTCAACATCTTCATGTTGTGAACTCACTCTTGAATCTGAGTGATATGAATTTGATTTCTGCATCTCCACATGGATTGAATCAGATTAAAAGAGTTCCAAGGCCAAAACCATTCTATTACTACACGAGCAAACCCATGTTCTGCTATTAACAAATCATTCCCTAGTCTCAACTACAACTAAATTTTGAATTTAAACACAGTTCTCAAATAGCAGAATCATTGGGAAGCAATTTAATTTGGAAAAACAGTGAACATCAAAATGGCCTATGCAAAATTGCAAATAAAAGAATGTCATGCAACCAAAAAGCACTATTATTACTTCTTAGCACATAGAGATAGCATATAATACCAGAAAGATGTTATACCTTTGAATCACAGATACCAATTTTGAAACTGTCTCAAGGTGTTTATTTTGACCAGAATGAACAACAGGTTCCATCTTAATATTTGAACTGGGCAAAGGTGCTGTTCCAGTTGATGGACTGTTAACATTTGATTGTGTCATTGAATTTGTAACACTTCCAGGTGACGCAACTCCAAGAGAGTTGGATCTACGCCTGCCAAATGGCGATGAAGACTGGACCTGTTGATATTGTGAATCAGGCTGACTTGAATTGATTCCAGTAACCGAGGTGCATGCAGTTGCCAGCCCTAGTGGTTTCTCCCTCTGTTGCCCAAGTGATACAGCAGCTGTCATGTTGTTATATGATTGTCCAAAAGAAGTAGGCACAGCTGCAGATGTGAGAGACTGTGACTGTTCCCCTGCATTTGACAATGACTGTGATTGCAAAGCACCTCTGACTTCTGGTCTCAGGATTTCCCTGGGACTTTGTACCGATTTTGTCTTCTGCAATAGGTCATCTCTTTTTTGATCTTTTTGACCTGGTTGAACGACATTGTGCCATTGAAAAGACTGTTTTCCAGGTTGCTGTGGAAAGTGCTGAGATTGAATTTGTTTCTGGTCTGGCTGCTCATTATCCAGTTCCATCAAATGTTGGCTCTCCTTATTTCTCTCCACTTCTTCACTCTCCTGTTCAATACCAATCTGTCCCCTCTCGAAATCTATTTCTTCTTTTACCTTAAACTCTCCTGTGCTCATCTGATCTAAATGAGGTGAAAGCTTTGGCTCATGCAGAGACACTTCCTTGCTTGTGACTTGCTGATCATCATCTCCTGTCAACTGTTGAGAATGCCTTTGAGCAGACACATCAGAAAAGTGCACAGTTTCACTATTCTGATCTTGTGGCACCAACTTATCCTTTCTCTGTGGATCCTTAGTCAGTGTTGTATCTAGTTTTGGCACTGTATTCTGCTGTTGAAATTTTTCCATGCAAGCTAGCTCTTGCTTTTGCTTTTTCATCTCTGTCTTGTTCAACATAGATACATTATCCCTTTTCCCAAGCACTGATCCACCTGCAATTCTAGGATCCATGAAAGTGTTGCCCCTGTCCTGAAACAAACCTGATGCAAAGCTCATTGTATTGACTGACGAAGAAATTTGGTTACCTTGACCATGCAAAGGTCTAGAGCGGTTGAGTCCTGTCTGTGTACTTGAAGAATGTGTTTGTGGTCCAAACCTGGATAAATCTTGCCCTGATTGTACATTACTCTGAAGTTTGGAATTTACACCAGGTATATTGCTTGCAACGCCAGCGAAAGCAGGAGCAGAACTTTCTTTTATACAAGAAACACCAGAATCTTCGAACATGGAAGTTGTTGCAGTGGTTCCTGACAGAGATTTTGTATTCTCAGTTGCCTTGTCAATGGTAACTTTCTTGCTGTGAATGTTAGATGAGACCCTAACTTGCGGTAAGCCTCCTTTCTGCATTCTCTGACGCCGTGTCATAGGCACTCCCAAGTTAAGCTTCAAATCACAGAATGGCAACCAGCAGAAACTACCAACTGTAAATTATAATGTCTACGAGAAAGCTAAGAGTAATAAAGATGAAGCCTAATTGTTCTGGAGCTGTCTATATAATATTACTGCAGATATGATAAAAGATACTCTGAATGATTTTCCAAGGTAAGGGTTCAATGCATAGAATAAAATATCTCCATTCAAACAAAGCATAATTCATACCTTGTTCAGATTGGGGTTCTCACATAACTTTTCCAGCATTGGAGTGGGATCCAAACAAAGTTTTGGTCGCACAGCCTTCAATATTCTTGACTCAATTTCCTATAAGCACAAGACAAAGGTTAGTTAATCGCAAGTCACTTTAATATTCACCTTTCAATTTTAATCCATGCATTAACCAAGTTTCAATACTAACAATAAGATCACTGTACGTCCAAGAATCCTCTGCCATGGATACAATGTCCTTTACAATATTTTCCATAGTCGGCCGCAGAAGCACTTTCTGCACCATTGGAAATGATTCTCCAGAAGAAACAGAATCGCCTGAAATTGGTGAACCCTTGCGATAATCCCGTACCTGCATTGGCAAAGTGTTTTATAGGTCTAAAAGGAAGATAAACATTAAAATAGAAGCTCATCCTATATCTTGGTACTGAAGAGTGACCTAAATAACCATCTTTCATTGCAGCCTAGTAAAACATGGTAGGTATGGTAACAGCTAGTCAACTTACAGACCAGTTCAGCACATCAAATTTAAAAAAAAGTTAAAACCAAGATAGAATACCAAGTTCCAACCACATCTGAAAGTTGGTTTGCTTGCATGCATATCAAATTAATATCCTGTTAAGCTTGTGACTTGCAACAAAATTAAGACAGACTAAACCAATGTAAATGAATTGCAGTGTTACAAAGGTATAAGTTCCCAAGGTCAACGAACATGGTCCCACTCTCCCAGTGCATTCATACATTTTTCCTATTACACCTTTTGGGCAGGATGCACTGGGATGCAGTAAAAAACATCCCCCTCAAAACACAAGACTGTCGCACACTCCCTTTTGACCAAGGTTCATCATTTTGATCGCAAAAAATACAAAAAATACAAAAAAAAAACATAAAATAAAAAATAAAATGAATGTAAACCTAATGCACTGTAGATGGGGAGGAGAAGCCTGATGAGACACGGCTTGGGTTGGTCAGAGTCAAACTGAATATTTTATAAAATGAAAATGATTCTAGTTCAAATAATATCATTTCCATGGTCAGTCCTTACTCCTTTATGCATTAACTAGATGCAGAGATTAGTTGACCATTGCATTGAACAATGATGCTCATTTGTCATTTGACCTGTTCTTAGATCAGTGATGTTATGAACAAAGTTCGTTATAGCAGGTTAAAAATTCCAAAAGACTTGAAATATAAAGATCTCCATTGAAGATACAAGAATATATATTAAAGCGTATGAATAAGAATGACGTTACAAATGAAAGTGTGGGCCTATTTATATACCCTATGCAGGTATCTTTTCACGTACGATCATGTCCTTAGAGACATGCCTCCTCATTATTAACTGCTAATTAATTAATCAGTATTCATTTATTTACATTATTTATTTTTATATATATATTTTATTCATAACATTGCCTTCCTCCTCAAAAATCTTTGTACTCAAAGCTTGCTGATGAAAATGTTTGATCTTTTTTTCTATGTTGAATGTCTTCTTGGCTCAGAATTGTCATCTTTGTTGATACAAAGCAATATGATCCTTTGAGTGAAACAAAATTGTCGCACTGAAAAGGAATCAAACCATCCTAAATTTATCTTCTGTGAAACTTGGCAATTACTTGATAGCAGGGAGAACTTGTTATCATCAGACTGGATTGCGCTGACATCATTTTTCTTTGGAACATAAGTTTGTCGTTTATGCTCTGAGTGATACGGATTCGTAGATTGATTGAGATGTTTGTTTGTTAAGTCTCTATAATACTAGTTTATTCCTTCATTGTTATTGTCAGTGTAGCCCCCTTATTGTTATTGTTGTGCCCATGTAGTCCTCATATTGTTATTATTGTGCCCCATAGAAGCCCACTATTGTTATTGTTGTGCCCTTACATTATTATTGTTATGTCGGCTTGTTAATTTTTGGTATGTTCTATGCTTAGAGCAATTTATTTCAATTTTTCCATTTAGCTCAATATCAATTCCAGATTAGCAATCACATCAACATGATAGTAAATTTCAGATAGAACATAGACATAAACATCAGAAAACAAGCCAAGACAAGAGAACACAAGATGTGGCGCCAGCCAGGGACAAACCCCAATGTGGGGAAACCCTTGATCAATTTTTCTTATATATTCTTCAATAGTTCAGCAGAGAGAGAGAGAGAGAGAGAGATAGTACATATACATCAGAAGTCAACATTTTGACTTATCAAAATAAGAGCAAAGATCTTCTCTATGAAGATAGCACATGAGGTAGCTGATCTAAGCTTAGGTGAAGGCATATTGCTTCAACTGATCCTTCAAAGTGATTTCATCACCATGCTGCACCTATCACTGTGTTGCACCTCATCATCATGCTGCACCTATCAATGTGCTGCACCTCATCATCATGCTGCACCCGACACTGTGTTGCACCCAATCACTATGTTGCATCCTTCATGCTACACTGTTGTACCCTCATTACACTATGCATATTGCAATACTACTACTCACTGAGTTGCACCATGTTGTGCCATCATTACTGTGCTGCATCATGCTGCATCCATTGTGTTGCACCATACTACACCAAGTTGTCACCTATCACATCAGTATGTTGCACCATTGTCACTGCATCTAATATGTTGCAACTATTTATACTCAACCAGCCTTAGTTGCTTGCTATGGCTTACAGCCTAGCAGAGCAGCTAGTCTATAGTTGCAGACTCATTCAATACGTCCATGCAAACAGCTTTTCCCTCAGTGTTCTAATGTAGAGACAGTTGCTCCCAAACATGCCTAAATCATGCCTTAGAATACCAACCTTTACTACTATTGCTAAGCTTCCTTTTATGACTGCACCTAGTCACCGATCTGTTCCTAGTGCATCTCCATACATGTGATAAGGCTTCTCCTTTATGGTTGAGATTAGGGTGTCTTCTTGCCTGTGTCAAGGCCTCTCCATGGACTGCTTAATCCTTTTCATAGACAGCGTTAAGGTCATCTCCTTGACTACCTCCATGACAACGTTAGGGTCATCTCTTATGACAGCATGAAAGGCTTTTACAAACAGCACATAAGACCAACTTTGACTGTGTCCTTGACTCTTTCAGAACAGCGGATTAGGGCATGGCATATCTCCCTTAACAACGTCCAGATGTTCCTCCCTTAACTGTGTTTAGGGCTGCAACAGTCCTCCTATTGTTAGATTTTAAGCTTCTGTGGTTGTTTCTTGGAGTAGCATGATCCGGATTATCCACAGTATCATGTTCATTCTGTCGACGTTTCAAACCCCAAAGGGGGTCCATCATCAGGACTAATCTCAGCAGTTCTTCTCTCAATTTTTATCCTTAAGATTTCGAGAAGACAGGTCTCATTCCATGTATCCCCTCCGTATAGGGAAATTATGTTAGATTTTAAGCTTCTGTGGTTGTTTCTTGGAGTAGCATGATCCGGATTATCCACAGTATCATGTTCATTCTGTCGACATTTCAAACCCCAAAGGGGGTCCATCATCAGGACTAATCTTAGCAGTTCTTCTCTCAATTTTTATCCTTAAGATTTCGAGAAAACAGATCTCATTCCATGTATCCCCTCCCTATAGGGAAATTATGTTAGATTTTAAGCTTCTGTGGTTGTTTCTTGGAGTAGCATGATTCGGATTATCCACAGTATCATGTTCATTCTGTCGACGTTTCAAACCCCAAAGGGGGTCCATCATCAGGACTAATCTCAGCAGTTCTTCTCTCAATTTTTATCCTTAAGATTTCGAGAAGACAGATCTCATTCCATGTATCCCATCCGTATAGGGAAATTATGTTAAATTTTAAGCTTTTGTGGTTGTTTCTTGGAGTAGCATGATCCGGATTATCCACAGTATCATGTTCATTCTGTCGACGTTTCAAACCCCAAAGGGGGTCCATCATCAAGACTAATCTCAGCAGTTCTTCTCTTAATTTTTATCCTTAAGATTTCGAGAAGACAGATCTCATTCCATGTATCCCCTCTGTATAGGAAAATTATGTTAGATTTTAAGCTTTTGTGGTTGTTTCTTCGGATTATCCATAGTATCATGTTCATTCTGTCGACATTTCAAACCTCAAAGGGGGTCCATCATCAGGACTAATCTCAACAGTTCTTCTCTCAATTTTTATCCTTAAGATTTCGAGAAGACAGATCTCATTCCATGTATCCCCTCTGTATAGGGAAATTATGTTAGATCTCCCTATACGAAGGGGATACATGGAATGAGATCTGTCTTCTCGAAATCTTAAGGATAAAAGTTGAGAGAAGAACTGTTGAGATTAGTCCTGATGATGGACCCCCTTTGGGGTTTGAAACGTCGACAGAATGAACATGATACTGTGGATAATCCGAATCATGCTACTCCAAGAAACAAACACAAAAGCTTTAAATCTAACATAATTTCCCTATACGGAAGGGATACATGGAATGAGATCTGTCTTCTCGAAATCTTAAGGATAAAAATTGAGAGAAGAACTGCTGAGATTAGTCCTGATGATGGACCCCCTTTGGGGTTTGAAACGTCGACAGAATGAACATGATACTGTGGATAATCCGGATCATGCTACTCCAAGTCCTCCTATTTTTTGTGGCTAGGACATAACAACTTCCTTTGCGTCTAGATGACTGTGTTTAGAACATATAATGGCAGCGTCTTAGGGTCTGCATTTAGGGCACATGGATTGTGCTATGACAGCCTCCTTTATGACTGTGTTAAGGTCCACGTTTAGGTCTTCTTCTAGACTGTACTATAGGGCAGCGTTAGGGCATCAATAAGCCTCTTCTTGCTATGAAGGAAGGTCTCCTTTGGGACAGCGTAGAACCTTTCTTAGACTCCACCATAAGGGTTGTCCTCCATGACAGCGTGAGGCTTCTACCACATTAGTGCAGTGTAGAGCCTTCCCATGACTGCATCTGGATCTAGGGCATGTCTTCTTAGGACAGTGTATATCCTAGGGCACTTCCTCTAGATCTCATCTTCACCAAACCTAAAATGGAACGAAGAGAGGTCACGAGTGAGTGTGTGTCAAATGACTTAAAATCCTCTTATATTTATACTAAAATGTGGAGGATAAGTGGGGGCAATTTGGTTGTTGACCGACCTTGACAAATTGTCGCATAACACAAATAAATTCATATCTTCGTGAATACATGTCAGAATCGGATGATCTTTAGATCAATCCTACACCTCTCAACGAGAGGAATCCAAGAAAAATATCGGCTGCCATAAATAAGAAGACCCACGTGGAGTTTGGCCCTAGTTTCCAATTTTAACACTCCCTCTCAACTAGGGAGAACTCCATTTGCTAATCCATCTGCCAGACTGTACTATCTCTACCATCAGTGCCTTGCACTACTCTACTCTGTTGAACTAAGAAGAAGAAGTGATCGAGAATGTATCATACCATCCTCTACTGACCCAAAGTCAATCCCATATAAAAGGGAGTGTCCCATACCACTCTTACTGACCCAAAGTTAGTTCCAATAGAGAGAGTGTGTCATACCACTCTTACTGATCCGAAATCAGTTCCAAATAAAGAGAATATCATACCACTCTTATTGGAAATAAGTTCCAAAAGGGAGTGAGTTATATCACTCTTACTGACCCGAAGTCAGTTCCAATTGATCCCAGATCAATATCATCCTAGCATAGGGAGTATGGTAGTAACACGATGCGTCCATCAGTACTACTACGGTCCTTATCCTCACTTCCCTACTCATTGGCCAAATAAGAGGTACTTCCCATGAGTCTCAGACTGCATGGGTAGGATCTCTCAGAAGGAGAAGGATGAACCACTCATCCTACCTACATGTCACCAGGGGTATTACAGGGGAAGTCTGAACCACTCACCCTGTACACAACAAATCACCAGGGGAAGGCTGAACCACTCACCCTACGACTATGTCTCAGCAGGAGAAGGATGAGCCACTCATCCTTCCTGCATAGTAGACCACTAGGGGAAGGTTGAACCACTCACCCTATGGTTGCTCATCGCTCCAAGATGTCCCCCCAAGCCCCCGAAGCTCCCAGAGCTCAATGTCCATATCATACAGGACCCTTAGGAGAGAGTCTCTCCACGACTCCTAGTCGTTCTCGGAAAGTCAAGAATTTGACCTTTCCCAGTCCCAATGTGATGGAGCCTTCTCACTCCTCGACGTACCATATCCCAGATAAAGTGGTGCCTAATGTCTATATGCTTGGAGCGAACACAGAACAAGGGATTTCTCAACAATCGAATCCCCCTCTGGTTGTCACAAAATATCACGATGGTATCCAGCACGTGTCCAAACAGCTCACCGAAGAGCTTCCACAACTAGACAGCTTCACACGAGGTCATACTCACAGCTATGTATTCGGCCTCAGCAGTGCTCAAAACAACCATCTTCTGCTTCCTACTCATCAAGGATATCGAAGCAGAACCCAAAGAGAACCAGCACCTAGAAGTGCTCTTGTGATCCTCCACACTGCCTGCCCAGGCAGAATTTGAATAATCATGCAACTTCACAATTCCAGCAGTGTATCTCAATCCATGAGAGAATGTGCCCCGAAGATATCTCAAACGATTCTTGGCACCAATCTAGTGATGCTCATCCATTTTTGAGCTCAAAATGCTAACTGCATCTGGATGGGAGTTCACCAAGAACATCAATGCTAGTATAAGTTTATGGAACTCAGAGGCATTTCCCAAATCAGGTTCGACATCACTACCACATAACTTCTTAAAGTTAGACTTCATCGAGGTAGTCACAGGCTTGCAGTTCACCATTCCAAATATGGAATCTAACTCCCTCTTACTTTTGCAAATGAGATGGTCTGCACCTGTCAGAAAGAGGTCGTCCTCATAAGATACCAGTATGAGGTCTATCATCCACAACCTCCAAGCAATGGTTTGGATCAACTTCACTCCTAGTGAATCTCAGCTTCATCAGATAGCTGACAATCCTCTCATACCAAGCTCAAGGTGCTTGCTTCCAGCCATAGAGGGCTTTCTTCCACCTGCATACATGAGATTCCCAATCATGAATCTCAAACCCCTTGGGTTGTTCCAAATCTGTGGACTTGCTATATGAAGGGAATGGTCCCCTTGTAAGTTTTCCTTTGGTACATCTCGAACATGTACCTCCACGCTCTTCTTGAATTCAGGCATCCCTGTCACCATTTGACTCACATCGCGTACGGCCCATAAAAAGCAGACATTCGGTGCTATAGAAGAGATGTGTCAATTGACATGGTCCCCAATGGACTTCCTGCAACTTGATACAAATTGCCAACCCTAAACTCAAAAGCATCTTTAACACGCTGAAATTTGGTACCAGAGGACAGGTGGTTCCTTAAGGCTTTGTTCTTTGGCCTAGGGAAAAAGTGTCCAAAAGAATTTAATTTTTCTCCTAAAGTGACTTTATAATTTTTATAAAGTTAAATCTAATTTAAAAGTGACTTTAAGTAATAAAGTTACTAAAGTCTAATTTTAAAGTGACTTTAATAAAGTTAATGTAAAATTAGAAAGGAAAAGTGACTTTGGAAATAAATGACTAAGTGGGTCTTTATTAAAGTGGGGTGAATTAAAAAATAGAAAATGAGATTTAAATGAGCATTTAATCTCAGCCCTTCATCTCAATCTATTTCAGCCATTGGATTTAGGGATCACCCAAAAGTCACTTAGGGTTAGATTAAAGGAGGAAAAGGTCATTCATTCTTTCATGAGCAGATTGAGAGGAGAACAAGAGAGCAAGGGAGATTTCTGAATAGGGAGGAGAAGGAGACAGCAACTTGGCACACATTCCAAGGCAGCAGTTTAGCAAATCCGTACAGCTGTGTTAGCGCACAGCGAAAGGCAGATTTTGGTACGATTTTCTGGAAATCCGTACAGCTATTTGCACATAAATCGAGGAGCAATTTGCCGGCACATTTTCCAAGGAAGGCCGCACAGCAAGTGGCTGTACTTTGGCACGCAGATCGAAGCAAATCCGTACATCATATTGTTGGGGTTTTGCATGCAAATCGAGGTCCGTACAACGTATTTATGGCAGCTTGGCATGCATTTCTAGGCAAGTCGTACAACAACATTTAAGGCTGAAAATGGGCACGAAAATCGAGGAGGTCGTACAACATTTATTGTTGTACTGTTTTGCTGTGAGGCACGGAAAAAGAGATAAGTTGTAAAAGTTTGCTTGCTGATTTTTTTGCTAAATATTTCTCACTGTAAAAAGCATTTTCAAAAATAAGAAAGAGCTCTCGAACTGGTTTTCCCCAAGAGTTGTAGGGGGTTTTTCCAGGGTCACCTTGACCAAAAATCACTGTGTTTAAATGTGTTAAATGGCTGTTTGTACCTGCTAATTTTTATTTCTGCATTTTCCAGCATTCTATAAAATTTCCAGAATTTGTGTTTTCAGCAATATTTATTTTTCAGTTGTTGAATGTATGGATATGGCAAAGGGCATTTAACTATATTGGAGAAATAAAGTGAAACTGAAAACCGGGGTGAAAAATGAGAAATTTTTACATGGTATCAGAGCTTGAGTGCTGAAGTGCAGTTTGGGACAGCAAGGAGGAAAATTACACCTGCTAATTTTTCACTCAGAAAATTCCAGCAAGCTGATTTTTCACAAACAGCAGTTTTATCTTTACTACAACAGTGCTATTTTTCAGTTTTAGGACAGCAGGATGTCATTAGGATTGAGGGTGGAGGATAGGCTGGATGGGCATACAAATTACATCGTTTGGAAGGAGAGAATGCAGAGCATCTTTGAGGAGGCAAAAGTCTGGGACATCATGGTGCATACCACACAGAACCCTGTTGTTGTGCCTACTGATGCTACTCAGTGGGCTGAGTATAATAAAAAGAACAACAAGGGTAAGAGACTGATTCTAGACAGAGTCAAAGACCATTGCATTCCTCATATGAGAGGAAAGAGGAATTCCCATGAGATGTGGACAGCATTGTCCAATCTCTACCAGAGTACCAATGAGAACCGGAAAATGGTCCTGAAGGAGAAGCTGAAGACCATTAAGATGGGTACAGAGGGCGTTACGAAACAGAAACGCGTTTCGGCATACCGTATGGCCTGGAAACGCGTTTCCGGCCGTACAGGCACGTTTCCCGAAATGGAAACGT